>JAJIZL010020196.1:49286-87576 GCA_023969395.1 Amblyomma maculatum | reverse complement strand
ACACACACACACACACACACACACACACACACACACCAATATCGCAATAATTATGTTGTCGAGTTGGCAGTTACAGCTATGTTATGGGCAGCTGCAACACTTCAATGAGTTTTCCTTAATGTTGCGATTTGGGGCGACGAACTCTCAACTCTTTTCTTCGGTGTTAGAACGTCACGAAGCCTCAGTTATTTATTTCGACGCAGTGAGTTACTGTAGCACGTTTTTCTTTCAAGCAAGTTGAGAGTGTATAAGTGCATTAGGTATCACACTCTCGACCTGTTAGAGACCCATGCATTATTATGAGGGTACTGGACGGCTATAGTTATGTAATAAGAAAAGTATTGAGGAATTAAATAAAAAATCGCGTGTCATCTACTGGCTTGAAATGGGCGTTTTCTAAATAATTCAGGCGGGTGCAAATTCAAAGAAGCGCAAGACAAAGTACATATCTGACCAAAGAAAAAAAATGCAAAATTTAATTACGGTCATGAGTGCCCGAGAATCCTGTTGTATTCGCAGTTCCTGCTTTTGGTCGTGAGGCAGCATGAAAAGGTTTTCTATTTTAGTAAGTTCAAAATTTTTATTGACTTCACACAAAAATGCAAGTATTAAATACAAACAGCGGGTTTGAGTGGTGTACATGCTAATCTTGTTGATGGGCGAATTGATGTGCGGATAAATTATTTGCAGAGACAATGAAAGCAATATTTTGCTCATTTATGGTTTCGAATTCACATGGCCTCAAAACTAATTTTCGCAGAAAATCACAGTATAGCACTGAACACTAAAGAGAGGTCAGTCCGCGGCTAAGCGTGCTGTAAATATCTTACAAATTTTATTAAAACACTACCGAGTAGATGGATGCGCTTGAAACAGAGAGCCTGCTGTGTTCGGAATCTAAACAAAATATTGTTTTGACGATTACGCAACACATATCACGAATCATTTGTCAGGCTACCCTCTGCCAATGGTCTTAGTACCACTCTAGGTGCGTGGTGCTTTGCATCTGTTGTACACCGATATATTCACAGGCAATACCTTACCTGTTTGAGTCAATTGTCAATAGTTCGTCAGTTTTGTTTGGAGTATAAGGACGCCAATCCTTTGCCATGCTTCCGAGGTCAGTCCCTGCTTTCTGTTGTTTCATGGCAGCGAAAAAAGAACCTAATTTGAGCCCGAATACTGCAGGTGGGCCAGGTATTGCGATTGAGCGCGATGTTTCCGTCTCCGCGTGTCCCAAGCACCGTCGAGGTACCGCGTGTTCATGGGGCTCTTTGCCCTGCTCAGCGTTCACTGGTCCGGCTAGCCAGGTAGCGTTTGGTACAAGGTTCGGCCTAAGCAGGAAGAAGACTGCGAAGAGAGTAATGCCGCAGATCCCAGTCGCGTAGCTGCGAATGCGCCTGGCCGAGGATCCCGCGTGACGGTGGTCATCGTAGTCTTCAGAATTCAGCAATAATTCCGTCGAGGCCGCAGACGCTGAAGCTGCAGCATTGCGATTCCCCTGATGAAGCTGGTATTCTGGAGTCTGGAAACAATGGCAAGTCGATGAACCCGCCAGCGTGGAACCCGATTGATGCTGTTCTGACGCCATGTATCTTGTCTAAACGGTGCATTGACTGTATGTTCATTGTTTTCTTCTTCACCTCTTCGTAGTCACCGGCACTCTCGATCAAATTGGATGCTTCATGCCACTGCAGAGCCCTGACACTCTGGCTCAGATAAATCCGAGAGGGACCCGTAATCAGTGCAAGATATGCATGCAAGGAATACGGGGGGGGGGGGATACTTAAATGTGATATGTCAGTTGTGTGTGCAAGAAAAATAATAATCTGAGGCCCATACGATTTCTACTGGCTGCAGTCAACATGCTTTCTTTAATCGCAAACAACCCTGTAGTAGAACTTATATTTTATTGGCTTTTAAGTCTATAATATGCCGCACATAAAGTGTAGCGGAAAGTAACACGCAATTAGGCCTTGCAGAAGAAAACAATACCTGATATACGGGTGAACAGCGGGGTGAAACTATCGCTATGACCATTGGTGTCTTATCCGTCCAATGGGTGAAGATTCCGTTCACCTTTAGCCAGCTCCTTTTCCGAAAGATCCAGTGAAAGACTGCGAGTTCTACCTATGATGTACGGGTTCTTGTTTCTCCGCTACAGTTTCCTCTGCTACACTGGTGCTACACCTTGCTACCTATCACATATGTCTGTCATGAAGGTGTACAGTGAGGACTGAAAAAATGTTGTACAAACGAGGTCCTATAGCCGGTGACTCGATCAGGATCTTCGAACACTGTTGTGTTTGGCTAAATACAAAGAAGCTGTTGGGAGGGAAACAAGCAGTGAAAATTGGGAACAAAAAGAACATGATCAGCTGAATAAAGGCAAGGCATCTTGCTCCAAGGAGTCACTTAAACCCAGTATGCTTAAATAGTCACATATAAAATGAGCTGAACCAGTACACGTTGGAACATTGTGCATGTGCAAAAAAAGAAAAGCAGCGAAAACAGCGAGGAATGACTAAATCATAAAAAAAAGGTTGGTGTGGTTTTGGTTTATGAGGCTTAACGTCCCAAAGCGACTCAGTTTATGAGAGACGGCGTAGTGAAGGGCACTGGAAATTTCGACCTCCTGGGGTTTTTCAACGTGTGCTGACATCGCGCAGCACACGGGAGCCTTACTTTTCGCCTACATCGAAAAGCTGCCGCATCGGCCGCGATTAAATCCCGCATCAATGAGCACAGTAGTCGAGCCCCTAACCCCTGCACTACCGCGGCGGGGCGTAGGAAAAGGGAAATGCATTATATAATCATTAAGGTGCAGGGAAATAATGTGGTCATTTTAAAAACTTCCGACTTTGATCATAAATTCATTCGAGATTCAAAGCCTTTTTAAAGTAAGTGGTGACTAGCTTCAGAATAAAAGAGCCCCATAATACGCAGTCTACTGACCCTAGATGGCATGAACTCAAGGTAACATGAAACTCTGTTTACAACAAATTTGAATTATTGCTGTTTGATAAATATTTTAGAAATGAATGGAATTGACAGGTTATTTTTCATAGTTTTTAATGTAAGCGTACCACGACGATATTTTTCTTGTTTTTTGATGATTGCTATAGTGTTGGTTCTAAAGGAACTTGCAGTGCAGTTATGTGGCGGAAGAATTTACAGGCCCTGATTGGTACATTTTGTGCGGTTTGTAGAGATGGGGCGTAAGTTTGATAAGTATATACTAATTAGAAATAGTTGACGGCAGACTTAATAGATAGATAACGTAAAGTGATCCGTGTGGAATCACTGATATTTTAGGAGCATTTTGTAATCAACAGTTTCAACCCGGTATATCTGTGACACGCATGTTTCCAGATGAACCTGGCGTCGTGACAACGAAATTTTCTTACTCATCAACAGAGTGATGACGTGACAGGTTATGGAGTCATTGGACCATTGGCTGCAAAGTGCCTTACAGGAAAGAAGAGCACTCTTAAGAAAAGATGAAAAAGGAAAGAATAGGTGCGAAAGAGAAAAAAAGTAACAACAAAAAACCTCCACACTACGAGCTAGACCAGCAAACAGCTGCTCCTTTACACCGTGCATTAAAAAACGCGCCTTTGTGGTTTCGGCCATGATCGGTTCAGCACGCCAATAAAGTTGGGCCATGTCTTCAACGAACATCATGGCGCTTTCATTTGGCCTCTCCATGGATTCGACACTGGAGAGCTTGTTCAGCCCCTTCTATTCGGAGCTTCCAAAGTCGCACAGAAGCTGACTACAAAATACTTGCCTAGTCGTGAGGGTCGACTCATAATTCTCGAACTACGTCTTGGCGGAGTCCTCAAAAGCAAAATAGTCGTTCCGAATTATGCGATGGTTGTTCCAGCCGTTGTAGGCGGCGACGCGATGGTAGTGGTCAAGCCAGTTTTGAACGTTTTCAAATGGATCTCCATGGAAAAGCCTTGGAACGCGTGGCGAATAGATGACGAACGAGGAGCCTGTAGCATCTGTTTGGCCAGTAGTTTGAGCGGCTGTTGTGACGGGCATTCTGTCAGCGAGGGGACTAATGTGCGCAGCCGATTCGAGTGGAAGGCATTGCAGGCTTCGGCTTGTTCGAAAGGCCGGTGGGCGCGGTAATGTCGGTACTACGATGGTCGCTTCCGTTGGGGACGAATAGCATAGATCTATCCAGCACCTGCACGAAATTTTACTGGTGAAAATAGCAGAACAGCAACAGTCCGTTCGGTAGCCTCTGAACACCAGCGCACTTCCGTCTCTTCGACTTCCCACGAGGGGCCATACCAGTTGCACAATTAATGTGACATTATGCTTCTGATTGCGTGCCTAAATAATACAGCATGAGCCTATCGATTTCGGCCTCCTCGACAATCTCTAGACGAAGCTGGGAACATGTCTGAGGATCACTAAGGTGCTTATAATAGTGAAGGCTTTTCAAAGAAAAAAGAATATGCGAATAAATTATTTTGCTAAAGAAAGAAAAGAAAGCTCCCAGTGACCACCCTCCACGGCATGGATGCAAGAGTGCAGCCGACACCACGAATAGCAGAGGACATGGGAATGACATTTCATTGTAACGTCAGCGGCCAATGGTTAGCAGACCAGGAAGCTCCTTTCGACAACAATAACAAAAATTACTTTAAAACTATATACTGCACCGAATGAGCTCAAATTTTGAGGATTTATAATTTAACAAGCATAGAGTGAACGGCAATAATCAGTTTATGCTCAAAGTTTAGCTGTCGTGACCCTTTGATTTTACTGCTGTGCATAAAAGCGGCCGTGAACACTCAGACGCTGATTGTGTTTCGCGTTTGCCACTTAAAACGATTGATGACAACACAGATAACTGCGACGAATATACTTGGCTTCATTTTCACAAGCCTTCTCCGATCTTCGAGTTTTCCGAAATGAGCAACGAAAAGACTAGACATTAACCTCTTTGTTTGATGCGGCCAAATACAAAGAACACTTTTTGCATTTGCGAACGATCGCTTTACAAGAGGTATATCTCCTCTGGGGAGCATGCATGCTTCTTGTCGTGTCGGAAAGCTTACACATCATAGTTCTTGAAATAATGCACGACGATGCCGCGTCTGGGCACTCAGCACCGATTTTACTAGCCGAAGATGCGTTCAAATATCCAGCGCTATGTAGCCAGCTGTGTGCTGCCAGCGATTTAAGCTGCCGACTTCAAGCGCGCCAGGAAAACTGCGGCCACTCACACTTCCAACAACCCCGTTCGAGCAAGTTGGCATTAGCCTTCTTGGACCTTTCCCACGGTCCTCTAAAGGAAACGGATGGATTCTTGTGGGCGTAGATTATTTAGCCCACTTTTGTGAGACAGCCGCGATACTATCGGCTACTGCGTCTGAAGTATCTAACTTCCTACTTCGATTCGTCATTCTTCGTCACGGTCTTCCTGCAGTTCTCATTAGTAATCATGGAGCCAATTCACAGCGGACGTTGTCGAAGAACTTCGCCTCAGCGCCTGCAGTTTTCGCCACTCGACGCCATATCACCCCAAACGAATGGTTTGGTAGGACGCACTCACCACCATGCTAACTGACTATGTACGTTGCTGCAGATCATTAGTACTGGAATGGCGTCGTCCCGTTCATTACTCATGCATACAACATAGCGCAGCATGAGACAACTGGCTACAGCCCCTTCTACCTGCTCTATGCTCACTCGCCTCGCTGTGGCCTCGACACCATACTGCCATTTTTCATTCATGATGAGGCTTCTCCGGCTATCATACTCTTCAGAGCTGAAGAACTTTTCCAGCTTGCCCGAGTTCGAATTTTATCTTCGCAAGACCGCTCTAAAAGCCGCTACGATGCCTGACACGAACAAATCTTATGTTCCTGGCGAAATTGTGTGGTTGTGGGCACTTCTACGTAATCGTGGTGTTTGTCAGAAACTGCTGTCACACTTTACTGGACTGTTTGTTGTGTTAGAGCGCATAAGCGACCTGAATTACGCTACCACACACCTAACAGCAAATGGTCGAACGTCACGCCAGTCTCAGGTGGTGCGTGTAGGCCGCCTTAAGCGATTTCACCCCAGAGGTTATATTTAACTCACCCGACGGCTTCGTCTGCGAGGAGGGAAGTGTCACGCGCCTTCGCAGTGACATCGACGGAAGAACAGACGGGCTAATCGGCGTATGAAAAAGAAGAGCAAAAGCAGAAGGACGTTTTTACGCTTCGCCGCAGTCCAGCTTCGACAGATTCATGTAAATAAACTCCCAGTGCGCACTAAGCACGTAACGCTATGAAGGCTCTATCTTTAAAAAAGAATGCCAGTTGTCAGGTCTAGTCTTTTTTTTTTTACCTCGTACACTACATAAGAGGTCTTTCTTCCCTATTCGAAAGACAGTGCAGGGACGTTCACTCGCGCTAAGAGTAAAGAGTTCTAAAAAGAAAAAGTGAACCGCAGAAAACGCCCACTAAATTTCAAGAGAACGTTCGAACCTGCTTGCCTATTCTGAATTATTATACCTGGAAAAGAATAGGGATAAAAGTTCATCCCGAATGTTTTAGAGCCGATGTTGAAAGCTGTGAATGAGTAGCTAGTGAGCTAATGTTACGTCTGAATCATGCAGTGTTTAATCATTTTTTTTTTGTAGCAAACATAGCTCGAGTCTGCGTTTTTGAGCAGTGCAAGTGTCTGTCTAAGACGCTACTGAGGTGGTGGCAAGTGAGAAGGTTAAAGCTTTTCAAACACTTTTTAAACTTCACTAAGAAGTTTGGGCTTAAACTGAACATTAAAACGACAAAGATCATGGCGTCTTGCCCTATCAAGTCCTGGAGCATCAAGGGACAAGAAGTGAAAGCTGTGACAGACTTTCTCTTCTTGGGCTCCAAGATTACCCCGGAAGGAGACTGCAGCCATGAAAGTAGGAGACGCCTGCTTTTCGGAAAGAGAGCCATGGCTAGTCTTGACCGCCTAGTAAAGAGCAGAGACATTACACTACCAACCAAGATCCGTATAACTCGTGCTCTAGTCTTTCCAGTTGTGGTGTATGGATGCGAGAGTTGGACTGTGAAGAAGGCTCCGCCGAAGAATTGACGCGTTTGAATTGTGGTCTTGGTGGAGACTCTTGGGAGTTCCTTGGACGGCCAGAAGATTAAATCAGTCGATATTGTAGACCATAAACCCTGACTGCTCATTGGAGGGTCAAATTCTAAAGTTAAAGCTCAGCTACTTTGGTCATCTGATGAAAAGAGAGGAGTCGCTGGAGAAAGATTTGATGTTGGGAAAGGTTGAGGGTCACCGGAGAAGGGGTAGGCAGCGAACGCGATGGTTGGATGGCATCCTCGGGGCGCTGCAGATGAAGTTATGTGATGTTAAGAAGATAGTGGGAGACAAGAAAGCATGGCGTCATATGGTCCATAGGGTCACGAAGAGTAGGACATGACTGAACGACTGAACTGAACTGAAGCCATGTATAAGATAACGCGAACCTGTCAGGTCACTTGACCGTCATCGAGTTTGAGATAACATTGTCGCTATATAGGTTAACCATGCTACCATCTATGGTGTACCACCACTTGACTTTTGACTTAACCTCTCCCCTTTGATGGCAGATGGAGCACGACGTGTTCACGACGACGCGTCGTCCTCGACTTCATAGTCTTGGCAAATAAATCGCTCCAAAACTAAAAGCATGTCTGCTTATGTCTAAAAGAAAGCCTAAACAAAGCAATGTAACCAAAACAACACTTTCGCTTCCACTAACTAGGTTTAGCAGGTTCAAACATCAGCCATTTTTTAATGCGAAAGCAATACTAGTCAGGTCTAACCGCTCGTCGCTGTGGGCCGTGTCCGTGCCCACGGCCCTCGAGACGGCGCTGCGGTCAACTGAAGAAGAAGAAGAACAAGAAGAGGAAGAATAAGAAGAAGGAGAAGGAGGAGGATGAGAGGATAAGAAGAACGCTCGGTTACCGGCAGGTATTGCTTTCGCTTCATACTCGGTTCAGTAGCGTTGAACACTTCTAATTTTTTTATTTTGTAACTTAGCGCAACCTTTTTCAGCCAGCACCTGAAGTGCTTCGAATGCTTCACATCTGTGCCATGTTTTGTGCAGTGTTTCTTAACTTTTGCTTCGATGCAAACCTCTGCAGTAGATTCAAGCCGTTGCTAGATGGGCAGTTTCACATGACAGGGTCTAGTGATGCTATGACCTCCCAGAACACTATTTTAAATTCCGTAAGTTTGTTTCAGTCTGAACCGTCTCTTGTAAAAGTATTTCTCGTACCCTCTGGCAACTGGCACCACAGGTTTTTGTCGTGCGCGACCAGAAGTGGACTGAAAATTGCAGGAGTTGCTTTGCGTACGGATGATCTAGTTAACGGAAGAAAAGTGCACTTATTACATACGAGGGGCATCCGAGCAGCCACAATCTTGAATATACGGCGTGTATAACTAGTTTCAGCGTTGTTTTCCTCGTTCTAGACAGAGCGCTCGTGCAGAGCGCCAAAGAATATCGATCACTAATTGAGTCAAGTAGCGACATGAAGCACGCCGACCGTTTTTATCCTGCACAGAATATAGCGGTTTAGTTTGCCATAGCGACCTGTAGAAAACGCTTAAGTCGGGTACCTCCACGTCAGATATAAAGCAAAATGAAAAAGAAAAAGAAAGCTACTAAGATAGGTCATCTCGCTGTGTACTCGATGGGCCAGGTTCATTCTCCAATATTTGCAGGTTGCAATTTTTTGAAGTGTCACAAAAAAAAAAAATGTTACAGAGATTACACAAGCTTGTAAAGCAGGTAGAGTTTGATGTTTATCACTTTACGTTTGGTTACATTGTTCTGGAGATTTTACAAATTATGGACTACAAGTCAGATACTGTAATTCGGTCTGTTTTAGGAAATAATGTTTGTCGTTGGTAAAAAATGTGATAATTTTTGTTGCAGCTAAGTAACATGCATAGAGTTGCTGGTTCCGATTCAGTGTGTTGAACTTTGTTCATTTTGTTAAACTACAAAATATGGGCCGGGCATTCCTTGACAAAGGCCAGACCCCTGTCGACACGTTTTTTATTTCTCCCACGTGCGGCACACAATTCTTTGGTACACAGGCAAGAAAGCGCAAAATTGTTGGCATAATCACTTCACAATGATCTCTATGTCACTTTCGTGCATACCCTACGTGGCCTAGAACCACTCCTGATCCCGAGAAAGCGGGCCACAACCTGGCTCTAGCGGCCGCTTTTAGTAGCCGGCGAAAAGCAGGGTGCTTCGTGCCCTGTGTGATGTCAGGACGGCTGAAAAATCCAAGATGCGAGAAAAGTTTTGGAGGCCTCCATTTCGGCGTTTCTTTCTGATTACCTGAGTCCTTTTGGAACGTTAAACAATGTAAACCAACCAATCGTTTCATATCTGCTTACAGCCTTTGTTCCCGTAAACATCTCCAAGACGACTGTCTAAATGAAACATCATTGCTTTTTAGCATTCTTTGTTTTCTTTTTTAACTATTCGCAAGTGCATTGCTAGTTTTGTAGGTTGACGACGACGACTAACTTTTATGGTCCAAGGACCGTTTAGCCCCAGAGACCATTGCTGAATTGTTTAGTAGGTACGAGTAATGTCAGTCGCCAAGTGTCTTACATCAGGGAAGTCGACCACAAAATGACGGAAAGCTTGTGTCTAAGGAAAACCGCGAGGTGCTGGCAGCACTGTGCGATCGAACCACGCAGTTTCTCGCAAACATGCGGCTGCTCAAACCGCCAGACAGCGTCCGTGGGGTATTGATATTATTTCGTCAACAGTTCAGTTCAGGCGTTCAGTCGTGTCCGACTCTTCGTGACCCTATGGACCATGTCACGCCACGCTTTCCGGTCTCTCACTATCTTCTTAACATCACATAGCTTCATCTGCAATGCCTCGAGAATGCCATCTAACCATCGCGTTCGCTGCCTACCCCTTCTCCGGCGACCCTCAACCTTTCCCAACATCAAATCTTTCTCCAGCGACTCCTCTCTTCTCACCAGATGACCAAACTCCAATGATTTCGTCAACATCAGACACCAAATGCTATTTAAGGATTGACTGTGGACGGCAGTTAATTTGTTAGTCTTGTGAAATTTTAAGGGCAGAATGAGTTGTCTTCAGTTATTAATATCAACCTGGGAAACTTAGACTGATGATCGTAAAGTGTAAATGAAGTCTTTATTAGGTATATGTGCTGTAATCCGGAATTCAACTCGAATATTTGGGTGCAAATTATTACACTTTGTGCGCTCTTAGTCTATAATTGAAAACTGAGAATTACAATAATTTCTTAGGTTGCTGTGGTTTACGTTTTCTATTTGCCTAAATTCATTTAATCATAGCCTCTACATCATACAGGAGCACTATAAGAGCTGAAAATTACCCCATTCCTAATTTGTTAATTTTTCTGCAAGGGATATGTAAAAAGGTAAATATTTTTCTTAGTTACATTTTCTGCTCACTTCTTTAAGTTATCGTCATTTCGTTGCGTAAACGTGAATGTAGCATAAATATATATGTATTTTTCGGATATCTTGAAATGAATTATCAGCGTAATTCATAGCATCCAGTGTATGCTATGTTGCGAGAAAGGTTTACAGATATCACTAGGTCACCATAGGTATATGAAATGCGATTTTGAAAGAGAAACCGGAAAATTTAAAAAAACATGAACACGTAGCTTCATATTCTTGCGCATTATATACCAGCGTGCTGGGATGGCGTTATGCTCACTTTTTTTGATACAAGGCGCCTTGGTCTTGTACCTGTTCTGGTGTCCTATTGGGAAGTATATTCGAATATGTTTGCGAGCAACGCGAATAAACCTTAAAACTAAGTGTCCAGACTACACAGGCTTCTTTGCCACTTCTAGTGATATTTAAGAAATCTACAAAAGTTACAGTTTAGAATTTGCAAAGCACATATAAAAAAATAAATAAATGCAATACTGTGAAAAGAGGATGCTTCTGAATGCATCTGAGCGAAATACACGCTGAATATCAATACTCCTTTATTTGACGTTTTTTTTTTTTCAACATTATAAGTGAGCAAACACGTCATAGTGAGTTCTTTCGTCCTGTTCATGAAGCAGAAAACATGAAATCTGTCTTGCTTGGATTTAATGCTGACTGGGTATTGAGAGAATGCAGTATAGTTCAGTGCCACAAAATAATAAATAAAAATGCTGCGCAACAAATCAGCCTGCTCAGCGCCGATCATCTGCTTATACGAGCAATGTTCTCTTTCAATCGTGCGACAGCATTTGCTACCGGCGGCGATACCCGTATGGACCGGCAGGCCATCCAGTCGCAGCACCATAGCCACCCGGCGCGTATCGGCCGGCAGCGTAGCCAGCGGCCACTTGGCCGTAAGGAGCGTATCCTCCGTACGTATATCCGCCAAGGGCTGGGGCACTCGAAGTGGAGCCGTAGGTACCGTAGCCACCGTAGCCATAGGCGCCAACGTTGCCACCGTATTGGCCGTATCCTTGTCTACCGTATCCATTGTAGGCACTGGCGTAGTTGGGCGCAGCAACCCTTGCACCGTAGGCGAATGGGGCGACTCCGGCCGTTGAGCCTGCTGTGCCGTAACCAGGGGTCGGCGGGACAACCGGTGCGGCGTTGAAGACGACGTCGGCGCTTGCCCCGGGCGCGGTGCCCGGCTCGTTGGTGTCCACTGTGGCACGGAATCCGTTTGCGTCCGCTATGTAGTTGACCCTGCGGTAGAGGCCGTACGCGTCCCGGTAGCCGTACGAGCCGGTTTTAGCATTGTTGGCGTCTCCCTGCTCGCTGTGGAACTGCCGGTTGCCGTACTCGTCCACGTTGTCGTAGCCGAAGCTGTACGGCTGAGGTGGCTGTATGGAAGGAGCCCGTACTGGTTAGTGATCTATGCGAGTATCAATGTGAACTAGCTCTCACGAGAGAATGTCACACGGGGAAAAACAAAGTGTGCTTGGAAAGCGGCAGCTGAGCAGGGACTGTTCTACGTAACTGAGAAAATGCAAACGCAGCATAAAATGTGACCCTTGGAAAATGACGCACAGCTTTGCTAACTTTAAAGAGAACACGTGACTCAAGAAGAGAAGCCAGTAGCTGGCAACCAGGACGAGGGCGACAAAGAGGTCGATGTCGGTGTCTTCATCTACCGTTTGATTATTGATTACATAAGATGGCTTTGATGGACGCGCGGAATAAAATACAGCAGTAGCTTACTCGCTATTGGCAGAAACACCTACGTCTGAACGAGATATGAAACTGCGCTATAAAATCACAAGTCCGATTAGCTGGAAATGTCAACTTGTTGAATCATAGGGAGAGTTAGGCAAGTAGCCTGGATATTCAATAAATAAAGGATTGCCAGCGTACCAAGTGAGAACTAAGATACTCATCAAATAATGAAAAACTTATTACGCAAATTAATATGCCTCACTGTGGTGTGACTGATAGCATCTCTTGTTGTTTGGGAAGCAATTAAAATATTTTTACTTATGTTGGACTAGTGTTCTGACCATTGGGCCATGTCGTGTTGAGTGAGTAACAACTAATCATTTTAGGTAATTTGTTTTGATATAATATGGGCTGCAGCAAGCGTTTCCGCGCAGCATTTATTTGCACTCTGATAAATGTAAGTAAAAGCGACACGAAACTGCAATTCGAATACTGATAGCAAGAAATCACACTGAGGTCGTATTTGATGTTTTGAAGTTCTTCCCTAGAATTGCGGTGTTAAAGACATGAGCCTAAAATATGCGCCATCTCCGTTCTACGTACCGATGCGTAATCTGCGTATCCCCTGTAAGGACTGCCTGCTGCAGGCGTGATGTAACCGCCATAGCCAGGTCCCTGGTAGGCGTTTGCAGCCTGGTGATGGTGTAGGGCGTAGGCGCCAGCCGCAATGCATGAGACCAAGAGTTTTACCTGCGGAAAAAAATAGACTGTTGATATACCAGTACTCAAGCAAGAATGCACGTTTATTGCTCGTGCATCATTTTGCAAGATGAAGTAAAATCGTCAACAAAAAATACTAGGGGGACACTTAACAGACTGTCTTCTCCCTGGTCGCCTTGTTGCTCTATGGATCACCAGTTACCCCTAAGCTCCGCATATACGGGCATGATGCGATAGCGTAGGCTACCAGCCCACATATAAAGCCCCGCTTTAACCCAGCCGTATGAACGTGCCATGCGTAGCGTACCTGACTCTGCATCAAAGTACACTGGAAGGTTTAATGTTATTCCACCTCCGCACCTCAAATGAGCAACAGCTCCTCCGAGCGTTCTGGTATTACGCGGTATCGTTAAGGCGCGCAAACCATCAAAACAATCACTGCCCGGCAGAGCCAGCTTCCAGCTACCCACCTGCCAGCTACCCACCTGCCAGCTACCCACCTGCCAGCTACCCACCTGCCGGCGCAATGCCCCTGATTGTTCGCTCACAACGACGCCGACGCCGAATTTTTAGAGTAACGGGGCCTTCAACGTGATGCGTTAAAAATAACGGAAAGCAAAATCATTAAATCATTAGACAGAAACGAATGAAGATTGCTTTTTAAAAAAAGTTGATTGATATTTTTTCACTGCTTTGTGGCCCTAGGTTGTCTGAAAGGTTGGTGCACTTCTTCAGTGGATTGATTTCAGTGCCGAATTTGCAGCTCGATCATCTAAGAAGCCAGACAATTGTGCTTGTACGTGACGCTTTTCCGTAGTTTCGAGTTGGCTTACTTGCGTACAGTAGAGAACTCTGCGTGGAAACAGTAACAGAGCAGAAACAGTAAATGGCGCTAAGCTAGCAGACGACATTGGTAACGAGGCGATACCGTCTGCAGACCTCCAAGTCTGCAGGAGGGTTTTACGTAGGATAAAATGCGCATCACTTCATTGGGAGGCAAGCTTCCACCTGTAGTTAATTTTCTTTCGCCTACTTTAACCCTTATTCGTTAGTCAGCTTTAGCTGAGGCTTGCTTCTCAAGAACGATGACGCTTTTGGGTCAAAGCTTGATTTTTAAAATGAAATTTGGCACATTTTCATCGCTTATTTTCGGTTAAAAGCAAAAGAATCAGTCCCTAGCTTGTTAGAGTCCATATTATGCTGATAAATCACATTACCGGCAGGCGCGATTATGGCGAGTGCATGACAGCCTTACCTGGGCGAACATTCTGTCTTTCTGAAAATCCTGTAGTAAGTGTCGCACTTGATGCAAAAAAAATTTGCTGTATGATCCGGGCGATGAAGCTGAGCTAGGCGTTCTTCGCTGGTGTCAGGCATCCTTTGCCGGTTGCTTTTATATCCCGACGACCAGCAACACTTGCTCTGCTGTTGCAATGGCGAGGAAGAAAATAAAAATAAAAAGAGCGCAACTTTTTTTGTTTCTCGCGTTTTTTTTTTTTTTTTGCCTTGACATGGTGTGGAATCGGGGAAGGTGCAGAAAGAAGGTGGTAGGGAAGGGGCCTTTTGCGACAGGCTGGCTGCTCGCCTGAGTAGCTCACAGCCACGAAATAATTTCACGCATTTCCCAACACGGCAATGTTGTTTGCGAGCACGCATTGTTTTTGTTTTCAGAATTATGTTTTTCGTTCGAAGGAGACGGTAGTGTTGTGCCCGCTAGCGTTATTATAACAATTGCTGAAAAAAAAAGGGGGGGGGGGGGTAATGGCGAACTTTTATTTACTGCTCTCTGTGGTTGCAATTTAAAGGGCAAAAACTGTTAATCGTAGAAAGAGGTGACTACGAAAAATTCTCGTGGTTTCTTTATTGCATGGTCCTAACAAGTGAAATCAACTTAGCGCCAGTCACACATTCAGACAAAACTTTATATTTGCATAGAGACAGTCCATTTCTGTTGCACTTACATATTTTCACCTATACTATGGTGGATGACACAGCGATACCTTTTGGAGCTGAAGGAAATGAGAGGAAAAGGAAGGGGGATTGAGAATCAGATGAAACGAGTGGCCACGCTTGAAATAGCTAGAATGACAAACAGCAGGCTTCGCATACTAATATAGAGGGTAACTGAAGCCGGAACTCAAACAGAGCGACTGTAATGCGGTACTAGTTACATGCCGTCAAATGTCGAATCTTGTTTTATTTTAAAATGGGTGTTTCGTGATAAGGCATATTTAATTGAAAAGTGCTGTCTCAGAAGACAGTAAGTGCAACTTTCGTTGAAGATAACTTTATTTGAAACGTGTTTTGATTTTCGAGGTTAATCATTGCGCCAGTCTCTTTGCTTGCGGAATGTCTCAGTGGTCCTTCGTTTTGATCCCAGAAAGAACCCTATTACAAGAAACGTTACCATCTCTTTCAAAGCGCTGAAAACGTTCTCCAGAGACGCGATAATGACTCGAAATTTCTGTGATCCGTTCTGTTCGCATCATCCTGCCGTCAGAGACATTGAATACTAGAGCACACAGAGAATCATTCAATCGCTGAACCATAATGTTTTAGTAACGTATGTCATAAATTAAGTTATGACTACCCACCCGCACCCTCCGCCGCGGCTGTAGTCCACTGTTAGGGCGCTCGACTGCTGGGACTGAGTACGCGGTTTCAATCGCACAGCGAGAATGGCGTTTGAATGAAGGTGAGGCCTAGGGCTCTTGACGGCGCTCGTGCACAGTGCGACGTCAGAGCCCATTAAATAACCCTAGATAATCGAAATGTCCGCAGCCGTCTATAACCGCATCCCTAATAGCCGATTTCGCTTTGGAACGGCAAACCGTATAAACTATACACAGAATCATTAAGGTATGACTGAGGTTACCATTGGCGCCTTGACAGCCGCAATAAGTTCCGGCTTCACAACCTGAAGCGCCGGACTCGGCCGGGAGGCATTCTTTCACCCTAGCTAATGTAGCTTTTCCGCTCCGTTTTTACGCTTAGTGGTCTTGAGGTTGATTTTAGTTTCTACGGTGGATATTAGTTTGCTTTACACTATCACTTTTCAAGGGTATAATGTCAAACTTGTTTATGTTGACAGTATGTCAAAAGTTGTGCGTACATTCATCTCTGTTACTGCAGCGAAGCCAGATTATGTGCACTTCTCCGCCATATAGCGCACAATTATTAAGTAGTAGAAACAAAATTACGTTCCGAGAAATTTAACAATTTGAGGTGTTTATTTTACTGTGCTATAAATTAATTCGCTATAAAACCTAATAACGAAGTTGAAGAGTTTTATCGAGCACTGATCGACGTCGTAGAGGCCCCGCATGGTGCGAACTGTGACAGATGTCTTGCCTAGATTGTGAAAAGAGTGCTTGGTTGATGAAGCTGGTCGCAGGCGTAATGTCCCTTCCACATAAATAGACACTTTTTATAGTGCATTTCGTCCTAGTAGGCTCGGTTAAAGATGTTTGTTGCCCTAAATGGTTGCCATAAATGATATAGAGGCTTCGCCTTCATAGAAACGAGCCTATTTTCACTGCGCAGTTGTTGCCAGCCAAAAAGTGAGACTATGAGACAGATACTATGCGGCAGGTTGAGGGGGGTCCCTATATTAAGAATACTTAGGGCTATCGAAACCTACGAGCAGTCACTGTTTGCGGGAAGATAGCGAATAAACAGCGTTTGCTGAAAGCTCTGGCCTTTTTTCCTAGTCTCTTTTCTTGAACAAGAAGAAGGGAAGGGGGGGGGGGGGGGGGGGGGATAAGGAGAATTCCGTGATCAAGCGCAAAAAGCGACGTATCAAGTTGGAGCTAAAAGAAACTGCTGGTTGGTTTGTGGGGTTTAACGTCCCAAAGCAACTCGGGCTATGAGAGACGCCGTAGTGGAGGACTCCGGAAATTTCGACCACCTGGGGTTCTTTAACGTGCACTGACATCGCACAGCACACGGACGCCTTCCTTTTCGCCTCCACCGAAAAGCTGCCGCCGAGGCCGGGATTCGATCCCGCGTCCTTGGGAACAGTAGTCGAGCGTCGTAACCACTGCGCCACCCCGGCGGGGTAAAAGAAACTGCTGATGAAATTTAAATATCCGAAAATTCTTTGCACAGTTTTATTTCAGTGTTCGGAATTAATACTAACAAACATTCGTACTTACTCCAACAGCAAGAAGCCCCTGCGCTAGGCACAGTTGAAACTGTTGTAAAACTAGTTTATATCGTGAAAAATGCCAATAGTAGAGACCTCTTGTTGGGAATGCTGACTTTGCTTGCAGCAGCAGACCTCGAGAGTTTGCTCCCTTCGTCAAGAGAGAAGAAGGTAACATCTTGGCTTGCTACAACCAGAGCTCCGCTGTTTGCATTTTCGCGTGCTCGGCAGCTCTGGTTTTTAAAAATCTTCTGCAAAAAACGTGGCTTCGAAGTACACGCACTGTGCATGCCTATCATAGGTAGTTTCATTTCGCGATATTATGTATACATTCGCCTGTTCAATATGCGTCAAAATCATACTTCGTACTTCATCAATATCATTCATCTGCACAAAAATCTAAGTCCGACAGTAGCATATCGTCACTTGATGGTAACAATGCCGTTGGCAACAAATGAGGAGAATTGATCTTCACAGGAATCAACTCTTTATTGGAATGACTAGCGCCCAGAAAAGAACTAAGCAATCGGCGTCGGCGATAGCAACAATCGTGCTCAGCGGTCGTCGATCTACAAATGCGCGCTTCACGCGTCAGCCCTCGATTCCTCGGCGGCGAGGAAAGATGGAGATAAAATTGTAAACGGTGACAAGCATACCCTTGAATATTGTAGAAACACACGCGCGTTGCTGCAATCTTTCGAAATAGATCTCAAAGCATCTTCTGCAACAAAGGAAATGATAAAGCCGCGTCTTGCGACAAAGAGCATGAACCAAGAGCACATAATCGACGCGCGCGCGGCAATCACGGTGATAAGGCCGTGTGCCGGCAGCTGTCGAAAAAGAACAGAAAGATTCAAAATATTTGTAGCATTACTCCCCCCTTAAAAGGGCATCGCTTCGACGCTTACACAACAAACACAGAAAACAAATTACGAGAAATTAGCATGACTAGCACCTTCAGCAAGCGTAGTAAGGCTTTAGGGGCGCAACATGGCCGATTTCTGGATGCGCCCGGCGCCGCTGGAATGTGGTCGTGCCGTAGGGGATGTCTTCATAGTTAAGCGGTCGGATGCGCTGAAGGACTTTGTATGGGCCGAAGTACCGCCGCAAGAGATTTTTGTCCCGTCCGCGACGGCGTATCGGGGCCCAAACCTAAGCTTATTTCCTGGTTTGCACTCTGCGTCGCGTCGTCGCAAGTTATATCGTCGGGCGTCAGAGCGTTGCAAGTCTTTAATGAGCAGCCAGACGAGCCGTCGCGCTTCGTCTGCCCTGCTGCAGGTAGGCGGCAGGTAGGTAGGGACGGAACATTGAAGTGGCCCAGATGATCGCGGGGCTCTCCTTCTCGGTCGTCGAGTAATTGGCTTCGGCTTTTGAGAGGGATCTGCTGGCGTAGGTGATTATTTTCTCTTGTCCGGTGCTCTTCTGAAGAAACATGGCGCCTATAGGCCCACACTACTCGCGTCGGTGTGTACCTCAGTCTCAGCGTTCTCATCCAAGTGGCCTAGGACAGGAGGAGACTGTAGGCGGCGCTTAAGTTCCTCGAAGGCTTCCGCTTACGGTGCTTATTCCCATTGAAATTGCACGTCTGCCTTTGTAAGCAGCATCAAAGGTTTAGCGAGGCGTGAAAAGTCCTTGAAAAATTGTCGGCAACACGCGCACAGTCCTAGGAATCGGTGTACCGGTTTCTTGTCACCAGCTACGAGGTGGCAGACAGTCTCGCCCATAAAGCACTATCAGGTACTTCCTAAAAAATGTCCCTCAATATAAAAACGACTCTTCCGAGAAACGGTACTCAACCGTTTTAGTACCCTGTGGAGTGCGCCCCACACGACATGTGTAATTAAGGGACTGAAAAGACATCAGGCCAATCTACTACATCAAATTCGCACGGGCTCTGCTCGTAAGCCTGCCTGGACGCATAGGATGGGCAAGGCATCGTCTCCGTTATGTTCTTTTAGGCGGTGTTTGCGGGGATATTGAACATTATATTATGGGCTGTCCAGTGTACAATGCGGAAAAGTGTGTGATGCTTGCTTCTTTCAAGAAGACAGGTGTCCTTCATGATGCACTGCAGGGCATTATCTACCTGAGTGGAAACCAGACATGCAGAAGGGAGTCTTCACGCCTTCTTTTACAATTTCTGTAGGACACTGATCTTGTCTCTAGATGGTGACAGTTGGAATGGAATATGTTGTGAATGTGTGCGTAGATGGTGACCTCTAGAGTAGTATATGTACTGTTATAAGTGACTGTGCGCATAGTGGGACAGATTTCACGGATATTAAGATTTCTTTTTTTAACACATAAGTGACGCTACGGTGGAGCAATCGCCGGCAGAATAAGCAAGGCTAATCCCACCTGTGGCATACAATAACCCAACTCAACTCCCTCCTTGCTGATGATATGACCCAGAGATAACATCTCTTCGTAGGTGAAGTGGCACTTCTCTGCTTTCAAAGTTAAACCTAACGACTTGATTGCGTCAAGCACTGTTCGATGTCTTCTCAGATGGTTTTCAAAGTTTGAAGAAAAGACAACAACGTCGTCTAAGTATACCAGATACATTTTCCATTTCAAGCCAGCCAGTACAGCCACCACTACTCGCTGGAACGTCGCTTAAGCCGAGCAGAGACCGAATGGCATTACTTTGAACTCGAAAAGACCGTCTGGCGTGATGAATGCAGTCTTCTCGCGGTCTCGTTCTTCGACCTTAATTTTCCAGTACCCGCTCCTCTGGTCCATCAATGAGAAGTACTTGGCGTTACAGAGCCGATCCAGTGTGTGGTCGATGCGAGGAAACAGGTAGTCATTTTTCTTCGTCATGCTATTTAAGCCGCGGTAATAAACGCAGAAACGAAGTGTTCCATGGCATGTTCGATGGCTGGATGACGTCGTCACGAAACATTTCATCGAATTGCTCTCGGATGGCATGGAGTTCTCGAGGGCGATGCTCTATAGGGGCTTTAACGAAGAGGTCGGGCGTGTTCGTCAGTGATAATGCTGTGCTTTGCCAATGGAGTTCGTCACACCTTTGGCGCCGACGAAAAGCACTCGCTTTAGCTTTTAAGAAGACTGCGAATCCTGTCTGCAACGGGGTAATTCTGGATTGTCATCGAACGTCGGCAGATTTCTTCCGGAAAGTGCATCGTCCGCGGCTTATTCGAGTAGGGCGAAGACATCTTGAGTGTCTGCTAGCGCGTCGAGAAAAGCGATCGTCGTGTCCTTGCTAAGGTATGGTATTCGGTGAAGTTCGTCACCAATACTTTAGCTTCTCCTTCCGGAACTTTGCAATGCCGAGAGAGCAACTGGGTGTTTCATTCGACGACGCCTTCGGCGGTTTCAGTTCTGCGCTACCCACCCAGACTCCGAGACTTGATCGGGGCAGCACGGTCAATCCTTCTTCCAGGACGTTCAGAGCGGCAGATTGTGACCAAGTTGTTGTAGTAGGTATGGCGTTGTCCATCCAAATCGTGATGAGATTTGATCGAAGGCCAATGATTGCTTGGTGTTCAGTGAGAAAATTCTTATCAGGAATAATGTCTCGCGAGCAGTTCTGTGGGACCATGGAGATAGTAGGGTAGGTACCGGTGCGGACAAAAGTAAGTGGAACACGCTTTTGCTTCTAAAATATTTCACGCGTTGCATATTTGGCATCGTTTGTGGGGTTCAACGTTTCAAAGCCACTCAGGCTATAAGAGACGCCGTAATGGAGGACTCCTCACATTTCGACCACCTGGGGTTCTTTAACGTGCATTGACATCGTACAGCACACGGGCACCTTGCCTTTCGCTACCGTCGAAAAGCGGCCGCTTGGGCCGGTATTTGATCCCGCATCCTTGGGCACAGTAGTCGAGCGTCGTAACCAATGCGCCACCCCGGTGGGGCACGCGTTGCATAATTAAAACTGACAGCCGTGCTATTCACGAACCGGTAGTAGACGCGAGAGCCCTTTGACCTGGACAAATATTGTTTTCTTATTTTCGGTACAAAAGGCGTGATTGTTATTTTAACGCAAAAGCGTGCTCCGTTTACTTATGTCCGCACCTGTACGTCCATTTACTGTAATCCTTGCGGTACATCGTCCCGACGGCGTAATAATGTTACCACCAGCGTTGCGGATTAGTGGGCCATCCAATGTGGTCGCCACTTTCTTGAGATTGACTACGAACAGTCCACTGATGAGAGAATACTCAGCTCCGGTGTCCACTAAGGCAGTAACCTTGCGACCGTCGACAGCAACGGCGTGGTCACTCGTTCGTGTCCTCGTATTGCATGTTGGTTTCGGTGCTCTGTTTCGGCTCCGTCGTGTACTGAGGTCGCGACCGGGCACACAGTTGTTAGTTGGCTGGGCGGCGGTTTTAGCTCTGAGTCTGGTCGCGTCGTCTTTGATGCAGTCATTCGTAGGGGCGGTGTAAATGTTGCAGCGTCGTCACTCGTCGTCGTTAGTGGAGGATCTCCGTTAGTTCGCCGTGTAGCAACCTCACCTCCAAAGGTTGCCGCATTGAGTTTCTTCTACGGGGCCTAGGAGACCTTCTTGGACGTAAGTGCGGCCCCGCGACGCAAATCGGGATGGCGAGCGGCATCGACGGCTTTGTGACTCCGCCCTTCGTGGTGGGTCGCCAGGACGGGGTGGTGGAACGTCGATAGCGAAACCGCGCAAGCCGGTGCGTCTGTATGGGCAGTAGCATAGAATGTGGCTGATCACACTGCTGTGGAAGCATTGTGGATGGTTGTTCGCAGTCCTCTAGGCGTCACACTTCCTAAAGGTTGAAGGTCGTTCGTAGGCTTGGCGGGCGGGGGTTAAGTGGACGACGTTCAGGAGCAGTTTGTTCGCGTCAAAGCGGGCTTGGAGGGCCGCGTCGGAGTTCAGGACGGCGTAATGCAGCAGCATAGTTCATATCTGTTGCTTCTGGCCTTGGAGCTGCCGTGGCCGCCGCTTGAAGCACTGGGCGTGCACCATGCTCGCTGGACTTCCTCAACAGGACGTCCGTGAGCGAAGCAACCTGCGGCTGCGTTGGCGATGGGAGGAGTCGGCGAAGCTCTTCTCGAACGACCTCACGGATAATCTCACGGAGGTTATCTCCACTTGTAGCTGCGTTGTGTGTTGTGTTGTGTAGTGTCGGGTTTAATGGCGCATAAGCAACTAAGGCTATCATGCTCCAAACACGAGATGCATTGTGTTTATGTTAGGAATACGAACTACAGATATCAAGGACATCAAGGAATTTAATTCAATTAAAAAAAATTAAAACATTAAAAAACAACAAAAAAGTACTTGTAGCTGCGGCTTCACAGTTGTTTCCAGATAACACTTGGGGAGTCGATTGTACTGTTGCGTCCGAGCTTCGAAGGTCCTTTTTGCTGAAGATGCTTCTCGTTCGAATTCGACCACGGTTAGAGTGGGTCTCTGATGAGGAAAGCGAAAAGTGATTATTTGATTCCTCGCATCAATTCTCCTTAACGTCAGCCAGGAAAGGCTTATTTAGAGTTGAAATTTTGATTCAAGGAGGGCTTGGGCTCTTTCATTCTGAACGACCCTATCATTCGATCTCACATCTCGCCGAAACTCGCTATCATTCTCATTGCAGACAAGGGGAATTATGAAGAGTGTTTCACTATCCGGGACGTGCCGTAATATTCATATACCCACGCCACGCCCCGGATAGTGAAACGCTCTTCATAATTCCCCATATCTACAATGAGAACGATAGCGAGATTCCCCGCGTTGCAGATACTGCGGCTTTTCTTGGATATTATGGATATTACAGGGAGGTCATCGAGAGTGTTAGATTTTTTTCAGCGGGTTTCTTTCTGGAATATTTGCTAGTGTAAAGAGGAAAACGTTGTACCGCGATCTGTGTCATATTGTCTTCGCAGAACCTGGTACAGGGCCATATATAGTGGAGACACCGGCACAGATGTATTAAAGAGAGTAAAAATAATGCAAGTTTCGCCAGGAGCTAAGACCTTTTTTTAAAATTACATACCGGAACATTACCAGTAAGGAAGTTTTTGGAAACAAGTTTTTTTTTTTTTTTTTTTTTTTTACCGTGGGGCCACATTCTTTATTCTGTAAGCAGCCGGAAACATTAGAACATGTTTTTTTGCATTGTTGGCAAGGGGTATATTCTTGGGATGTATTACAACGGACCATTAAGAAGGATTTTCCACTAGACTCGCACAGTAGTCGATATTTAGGCATAGAGAATGAGGATAGGGTTCCATTTGACGTAATTATGATTATGGGCCTCCATTGTGGCGCTCCAGAATGGTAGGCTATCATTGTGACAGGGATGCCATATCTGCTCTAATTTATTTCCGAGAGAGCATGGAGTGGTTTATTGCGATTCAAAAAGTGGCCGCAGAACCTCCGGAATGGCACTCAAGGGTAGAGCCTTTGTTGTCACTGCGGGAGATTTAATGTGACGAGGCCAGTCTAACACAGGCTCATCATGACATTTATTCATGTACGTTGTCTCGTGTGTCTATTTTCTACATTTTGATCAGTTTCGTTTTGTGTTATGTCGTGTGCCAAAGCCAGGCAATAAAGGAAGAAAAATTCAGGGCGCAGTGGTAAAGCGCTGGGCTGGGGATCTAAAGAATGGAGGTTCGATTCCTCGGTGGGAGACATGGTTTATTAATTTAATTTTTAAGTATCAGAGCCGCCGCAAAAGCGTGACACTTTTGCTGAGGAAAACGATGAGCAATTAATGGCTTTCGCCTTAAACGAGGTGAAGAAATGGCGGCGGCGCGCCATCATTCGTCCCACCCGTCTAACTTCATCATCATCATCAGCCTGACTATACCCACTGCAGGGCGAAGGCCTCTCCCATATTTCTCCACTTAACCCGGTTCTGTGCTAGTTGTATCCACTTGACCCCTGTGAACTTCTTAATCTCATCCGCCCACCTAACTTTCTACCGCCCCCTGCTACGCTTTCAGTCCCTTGGAATCCAGTTTACCCTGAGCGACCATAAGTTATCCTCTCTTCGCGCTACATGTCCTGCCCATGTCCACTTCTTCTGCTTAATTTCCACTAGAATGTCGGTAACTTGAGTTATTTCTCTGACCCACTGTGCACGCTTCCTATCTCTTAATGTTACCCCTACCATTTTTCGTTCCATAGCCATCTGGATTGTCCTCAACCTAAGTAGAACTCTCTCGGTTAGCCTCCACGTTTCAGCCCCATAGGTGAGTATAGGCAAGATGTAACTGTTGTATACTTTCCTCTTGAGTGATACCAGTAAGCTGCTAATCATAATCTGCGAGTGCTTGCCAAATGCGCTCTATCCCAATCTTTCTTCTTGCTATTTCCTTTTCATGGTCCGGATCTGCGGTTACTACCTGTCCAAAGTAGACATATTCGCCTACTACTTCCAGTACTTCGCCACATTATGTAAACTGCTGTTCCTTCCCGAGGCTGTTGAACATTACTTCAGTCTTCTGCATATTGATTTTCAAGCCTACTTTTCTACTTTTCCTGTATAGGTCATTAATCATTATTTGCAGTTCATCCTCCGAGTTGCTTAGCAAGGCAATGTCATCAGCAAATCGCAGATTACTGAGGTATTCTCCATCTACCCTTATCCCTAACTGCTCCCATTCCAAGTCTCTGAATACTTCATCTAAGGAAGCTGTGAATAGTACTGGGGAGATTGTGTCTCCTTGCCTAGCACCTTTCTTTATGGGAATTTTGTTACTTTCTTTATGCAGAACTATGGTTGCTGTGCAGCCACTATATATATCTTCCAGCACTTTAACGTACGGCTCGTCTACCTCCTGATTTCGCAATGCCTGCATCACCGCCGAGGTTTCAACTGAGTCAAATGCTTTTCGTAGTCAATGAATGCTATGTATAAGGGCTGGTTATATTGTAGCATGCGTTGACGACAAAGAAGCGCAGAAGTGTGAGAGGAAGAAGTGTGTTAACCTCGAGCCTGAACTCTGACGCTGTTCGTAGAACCTTTGCCACGCCTTGGACCTCGGACGCAACTGTAAAGGTCGCTGTTTACGCGACATCTGGTGGAGCTGCCGGGTACGATTTTCATGAGCCGGACGCCCCCTACAAGCCCAGGACGCACCCCTAAGGTGGAGACCCCAGTACACCAGAGCAGCCGCCGACTGCAAGGTCTGCCTCCCGAGTGTGGTCCTCTCCCTGACCACAGACCAACAAGGAGCGTTTCTCTCAGCGCTATGAATCCCCCGGTATTGACAACTCCTGTCCTGCTCAACCACCAGCGGGATCCACCACATTTCCACGGCCTGCCACATGAGGATGCTGAAGACTGGCTGGAGCAGTTCGACCGGGTAGCTGCCTTCAACGCCTGGAACGCTGACTCGAAGCTTCGCCATGTCTACTTCGCACTGGAGGATTCTGCGAGGACATGGTTCGAAAATCAAGAAGCCGGACTCCGAACGTGGGATACATTGAAGGCAGAATTCTTGCGTATGTTTACCAACACGCTTCGCAAGGAAAAAGCGCAATTGCTTTTAAATAGCCGTATACAACATCCGAATGAAACTGTTACGGCCTACGCCGAAGAGATGAAGCGACTCTTTCGACGCGCGGACCCAACCATGTCGGAAGAGAAAAAAGTGCGCTTTTTGATGCAAGGTGTTAAAGAGCAGTTATTTGCAGGCCTGGTGCGAAGTCCACCAACAACTGTCGCCGAATTCATAAGTGAGGCGTCTACCATCGAGAAGGCACTTGACATGCGCGCCCGGCAATACCAGCGCACTACAGTGTCTATGAACGCCGCGAGTGCAGGTGAAGCCGGACAGTTTTCGTCAGAATCGCTGCGTGATACGATCCGGGCGATAGTCCGGGAAGAGGTGGCCAAATACCTGCGGATTCCTCCACAGCCACAGGTTGCCACAGTTTCCGATATCATCCGTGAGGAAGTACAACAGGCGCTGGGTGTTCCCGCACCCGTCACCGTGCACGCACCCGTCACCGGGCCCGCACCCGTCGCCGCGCCTGAACCCGTCGTAGCTACACCGCTGCCCCAGACCCTGAGCTACGCCGCGGTCACCAGCCGCTACCTGCCGCCTTCGACAGCATCCTACGAGCCTCGCGCACCGGTCGCCCATGTGTCTTCACGGCCGAGCGTACGCCGCCGAAGGACCGATATCTGGCGAACGCCCGATCACCAACCGTTGTGCTACCATTGCGGCGAAGCTGGACACCTGTGTCGCCGCTGCCCCTACAGGGAACTCGGCCTCCGTGGGTTTTCTTTTGATGCCCGTCGTCCGTTGCCTGGTCAGCAGCCACGCGAAATCGCAGAATACATTTCGCGTTCCAACACAGGCCCAAGCCGCCTCCGATCGCCGTCGCCTCGCCGTTACAGCTCTCCTGGACGCCAGGAGCAACTCCAAAGTCCCCATAGGGGAAACTAGATGCAGCAGCCTCTGGAGGTGCGGCTGCTACAGTGCGAAAATTTCAAGATTCTCCACAGACCCACGACAGTTCTTCACTGCAAACTACAGTTCGTTACAAACGGCCACCAGCAGAATCGACGCCGCTACGAAATTCCGCTGGTCCTCAACGTAACCACGACGCCGACAGTCGCCCCACCACTCCTTCAGAGCATCGAAGTCGAGACCGAACCCCACGAAGCTGTCGCCGCCCGACACAACAAACTGCCGACCTGCAGATCTCCGTTGATGGCGTAGACGTCACTGCTCTAGTCGACACTGGCGCTGATTATTCAATTCTAAGTGCACACTTCGCCAAAGCTCTCAGAAAGGTCACAACATCATGGGGTGGCCCGCAAATACGCACAGCTGGCGGACATTTAATTATGCCCACGGGAGTGTGCACGTCGAGGATCACTGTACAAGGGCAAACTTTTCTGGCGACGTTCATCGTATTGGCTCAGTGTTCCCGTGACGTCATCCTCGGTATGGACTTTTTAACCGAAAATGGCGCCATTATCGATCTGCAGAATAAGTCCGTGAGATTTTCAGTTGAGAATGCTATCGAATCCAACAGCCTGCTCCCCGCTGCACTCCACATTATTGATGACCATGTTAGTGTGCCCCCACGTTCAAGCATTATGGTCTCCGTGGGTTCCCTCCCAATCCAAGATACAGAAGGCGTCGTCGAGACAAAACAGAAACTGCTTATTGAAAGAGGCATCGCCGTTGCCAGGGCAGTTGTTTTTGTTGAAAATGGCAAAGTTGATGTTCTTCTCACGAACTTCAGCAATGAACATCAACATCTGAACAGAGGGACAACTGTCGCATATCTCGACGCCATAACTGACACTAGTTATGAATGCAATTTCACCAGCGCTTCAGCAACAGAACCCTCCGACAACACTGAACCTCTGTACGATATAAACCCGGCCTTACCTCGAAAGTATCGAGAGAAACTACGGCATCTCCTCCGTCGCTACTCTAATGCATTTGCCAAATCATCACGCGTCGGTCGAACCCACCTTGCAAAGCACCGCGTCATTACAGACGAAACTGTTCGACCTCTCCGCCAGTCGCCTTATCGAGTTTCCCCTAAAGAACGTACTGCCATCCGAGACCAAGTGAAGGAAATGCTCGATAACGATGTCATTCGCCCTTCCCGCAGCCCCTGGGCTGCACCTGTGGTACTTGTGAAGAAAAAAGATGGCACACTTCGTTTCTGCGTAGACTATCGCCGACTGAACAACGTTACGAAAAAAGATGTTTACCCTTTGCCCAGAATAGATGACGCCTTAGATCGTCTGTGCAACACAAGATACTTCTCCTCCATGGATCTCAAGTCTGGATACTGGCAGATAGAGGTCGATGAAAGGGACCGCGAAAAGACTGCTTTCATTACACCTGACGGGCTATACGAATTCCAAGTCATGCCCTTCGGCCTTTGCTCCGCGCCCGCAACCTTTCAGAGACTCATGGACAGCGTTCTTGGAGATCTGAAGTGGACGACATGTCTTGTATACTTGGACGACGTAATTGTGTTTGCCCCGAATTTCGAGGAGCACCTCCATCGCCTAGACGCAGTACTAGACGCCATCCAAACGTCGGGCCTCACTCTGAAAGCCGAAAAATGCCATTTTGCTTATGAAGAGCTGAAGTTTTTGGGCCATGTCGTGAACCAAGCGGGAGTTCTGCCGGATCCTGAAAAAACAGTTGCCATCGCCAATTTTCCGACGCCGCGGGACCAGAAAGAGGTGCGACGCTTTCTTGGACTATGTGCATATTATCGACGTTTCGTGAAAAACTTTTCTAAAATAGCCGCCCCCCTTACACTTCTTACTAAGGCTGATATGCCGTTCACATGGGGCGACCAACAAATGGACGCATTTCAGGAGCTTCAACGTCGCCTGCAGTCACCTCCAGTTCTAGCACATTTCGATGAAACCGCAGACACCGAACTCCACACGGATGCAAGCAATGTCGGTTTGGGCGCTGTCCTAGTACAGATACGGAACAGTGAACAACGTGTGATCGCCTACGCTAGTCGGGCTTTGTCTAGGGCTGAGACAAACTACTCTGCCACTGAAAAGGAATGCCTGGCCATCGTGTGGTCTATTTCGAAGTTTCGACCATACCTGTACGGCAGACCCTTCAAAGTGGTGACCGGCCATCACGCGCTTTGTTGGCTGACAAGCCTTAAAGATCCTTCTGCACGTCTCGCCAGGTGGAGCCTACAACTTCAAGAATACGACATCACTGTAACCTACAAGTCAGGTCGTAAGCATTGTCTAAATGCTTACGACCTGACTCCATGCTGACTGCCTGTCTCGTGCTCCTGTACAACCAGCTTCGGACGCCTCAGGTGACGACGACGCATTTCTGAGTGCAATTAGTTCAGACAATTTTGCCGATGCCCAACGGAATGATCCCGAACTTCGCCAGGTAATCGACTTTCTTCAAGGTGCCGGCAGCATGGTCCCTAGCCCTTTCCGTCGTACTTTGTCTTCTCTGTGTCTCCGTGATGGCGTTCTCGTCAAGAAGAATTTTACAGCCAACAGTCGCCAATACCTCCTCGTTGTACCAGCAAGCTTAAGGGATGAGATTTTTCAAGCCTGCCACGACGAACCCACATCCGGCCACCTGGGAGTCACTCGGACGATATCCAGAATTAAAGAACGGTATTACTGGCCTCGTTTGCCAAGCGATGTAACGCATTATGTTCGAAGTTGCCGTGACTGCCAACGTCGAAAGGTTCCGCCTCTGAGGCCAGCCGGTCTTTTAAAGCCCATTACGCCACCGTCCAGACCATTCCAGCTAATAGGGATGGACTTGCTCGGACCGTTCCCTACTTCCACCTGTGGGAACAGGTGTATTATAGTAGCTACTGACTACCTGACTCGCTACGCAGAAACCGCTGCTCTTCCTTGTGCTACCGCTTTTGAAGTTGCGAAATTTTTCGTTCTTCAAATTGTCCTGAGACATGGCGCACCAGAAGTACTCATTACTGACAGAGGAGCTGCATTTTCTGCAGAGCTCATCCAGCATATCCTTGTTCTTAGTCGCACCAATCATCGTCGCACGACTGCATACCACCCGCAAACAAACGGCCTGACAGAACGTTTGAACAAGACCATTGCCGATATGTTGTCAATGTATGTGGACGTCCATCACAAGACATGGGACGAAGTATTGCCGCATGTAACATTTGCATACAATACCGCCGTTCAGGAAACTACCAACATGACTCCATTCAGCCTAGTTTACGGCCGACAAGTGACGACCACGCTCGACGCCATGCTGCCCCACATAGACGAAGGTCCAAATGATGATGTCGCCTGTTTTCTACAGCGTGCCGAAGAGGCCCGTCAACTTGCACGGGTGCGAATACAGCAGCAGCAAGGCCGAGATGCACAACGCTACAACCTGCGGCGGCGGACTGCAGACTATCTGCCAGGTGACCTTGTCTGGGTTTGGTACCCCATTCGACGACGCGGACTTAGCGAAAAACTCTTGCGCCGTTATTTCGGCCCCTACCGCGTTCTTCGACGCGTCAGTGAACTGGACTATGAAGTCGTTCCGCACGAGGAACCAGAGCCCCGGCGTCCCAAGCGTTCTGAAGTGGTCCACGTGGTCCGCTTGAAGCCTTTTCATGCCAGATAGCGGCCCCTTTTACTCTGTCCCTCTTTCAATATAGCATCGGGACGATGCTTTTCGCACGGGGGGGCTAATGTAGCATGCGTTGACGACAAAGAAGCGCAGAAGTGTGAGAGGAAGAAGTGTGTTAACCTCGAGCCTGAACTCTGACGCTGTTCGTAGAACCTTTGCCACGCCTTGGACCTCGGACGCAACTGTAAAGGTCGCTGTTTACGCGACAATATTCCGAGCATTTTTCTATCACCTGATTGATGGTATGGATATGATCGATAGTAGAGTACCGTTTCCGAAACCCTGCTAGATCCTTTGCTTGATTGCAGTCTAAGGTTGTCCTGATTCTATTAGCGATTACCTTAGTAAATACCTTATACGTAACAGACAGTAAGCTGATTGGTCTGTAAGTTTTAAGGTCCTTAGAGGCCCCTTTCTTATGAATGAGGATAATGTTTGAATTCTTCCATGGTTCCGGTACTGTTGATGACACCAGGTACTGCGTATACAGGGTGGCCAGTTTTTTTAGCACGATATCCCCCCGTCCTTCAGCAAATCTGTAGTTACCTGATCCTCTCCAGCTGATTTCCTCCTTATCATAGTTTCTAATGCTTTCTTGACCTCGTCCTTCGTCACTGAAGAAACGTCTGACTGTTTTCCTTACCGCCAATCTCATTACGGTCCTGGCTACTTTGGCTACTGTAGAGATCTGTATAAAACTCCTCGGCTACTTTGACTATCTTGTCCATATTCGTGATGACGTTGCCCGCCTTGTCCCTTATCGCATACATCTGGTTTTTGCCTATGCCCAATTTCTTCTTTACTGCTTTAAGGCTTCCCCCGTTCTTTACAGCATGCTCAATTTTCTCCATGAGCATGCTGTATATCGGCCCTTATATCGGCCACCTTGCGCTTATTGATTAGCTTTGATATCTCGGCCAATTCGATCTGGTCTTTTGGATTGGAAGCTTTCATACTCTGGCGTTTCTTAATCAAATCATTCGTCTCCTTAGTGAGCTTACCGGTATCCTCTCCAACTATCCTACCGCCTACTTTTATCGTGCACTCAGTAATGATATCTCTGAAATTTTTGTTCGTTCTTTCTAGGGTAATGTCGCTATCCTCAGTTAGAACTGATTACCTTTTATGTAACGAGATCCTGAACTCTTCTGCCCTCCCCCTCACCCCTAATTCGTCGATGGGTTTCTTTATTACTAATCTGTTCCGTTCCTTCTTCAGATTTAGGCTAATTCGGCACCTCACCATCCTGTGGTCACTGCATCGCACTTTCCCGATTACCTCTACATCTTGCATATGGCGGGGGTGAACACAATATGAAGTCGATTTCATTTTAGTCTCCCCGTTAGGACTTTTCTAGGTGCACTTCTGGTTCTTCCGTTTGCTGAAGAAGGTATTCATGATTCGTAAGTTATTGCGATCTGCAATCTCAACTAGTAACTCCCCCCTGCTATTCCTAGAACCAATGCCATAGTCACCTACTGCCTAGTCTCCTGCCTGCTTTTCCCCTACCTTGACATTGAAGTCGTTCATTAGTACAGTATACTGCGTCTTTACTTTTCGCATTGCCGATTCTACATCTTCGTAGAAGCTTTCAACTGCCTGGTCATCATAACTACATGTAGGTACATAGGCCTGTACAACCTTCAGTTTATACCGTTTTTTAGGCCTAATTACGATGCCTGCCACACTCTCATTAATACTATAGAATTCATCTATATTACCGGCTCTATACTTATTGACAAGGAAACCTACTCCTAGTTGTCGCCTGTCTGCTAAATCTCGAAAACACAGTACATGCCCATCCTTCAGTACAGTATATGCCTCATTTGGCCTCCTAACCTCACTAAGCCCTATGACATCCCATTTCATACCCTCTAGTTCCTCTAACAGCACTGCTAAACTAGCTTTACTAGCTAGGGTTCTAGCAATAAACGTTGCCAGGGCCAGTTTCCAATGGCGGCCTGTCCAGCGGAGCCAGAGATTCTTAGCACCCCCTACTGTGTCACAGGTCTGACCGCCTCTTGCATGCGAGGCGGACGTTCTACCGCTACGCCACCGCAGCCGCTGCCATTATTGGCAGCGGCTGCCAATAATGCCATTATTGCCACTTATTGGGAGCGTCCAATAAACGGGCGCGCCCAGTCAGCTCATGTGACGTCATATAGCAGGTTTGCCGTAGGTGCAAGCAGGAATTTGTTCGCCCAGTCGGCAGCGAGTGGTCGCGAGGCGCAAATTTTAAAAATAATTGTAAACTATACGCTCCAAGCAGAGTTTTCAAAGTTTACCCGAATACTCACTGGGACCACCTCTATGGAGTTCTTACGTTAGAATATATTGCAAGTTACATCGTATCGACTAGCCGCTTCAAAAGAGCACAGCTTCCCTCAATAAACGCTCATCCTGTTCTGACTTGTCTTGATTGTAACGACTTAACAGCGGCTAGTCGATCCAGGTGCATGTCGGCGTCTGCGGCAGAGCTTGGTGTGGAATGTGGCTTGCAGGCACTGCATGCGCATGCGTATCTTCTACAGGCAAGACGAATGGGGCCCTGGACTAAGGGTTGCACCACCTGGGGGCTTCCAGCCCACCTGCGTTATCAATTAAAGCTTTATGCGACAGCATGAGAGCCTCGTTGGAGCGAAGAGGCCGCGTCAGCAGTGTCACCAACTTTCCACCTGAGAGCTACCACGGCTGGAACACAGAACAGCCAGCTGCGACCTGTCACAGCATGCCATGGGAACAACCATGGCTGGTGGCAGTCTCCGCTGATTCTTCTATGTACCTACTTTTCCATAGGTGGTTGCTTCTACCAGGCATGGTGGCAGGCCTCGGGGATGGTATCATAGGCGCCTTAACGTCCTCGTCATGCTTTCAACGCAGATATTGTGAATAGGCTCCAGGCATCGAGCCAATTGAGAAACTTGGAAGCAATCATAAGAAAAACTACAACACAAAATAAAGTATGGAAATAAACGAAGGATTATAATCAGTTTAAAACATTTTTGTGGTGATGTGCTGTATGTGCATGCAGTCATGCACTGTGTTCGCAATAATGCATGGTATAGGTGCCATATTTGGTGCGAGTGGTCGTGAATGACACCTCGCAACGCGGTCACCACATGTTATTTAATTTCGCACCTAAAGACAACAGGGTTCAATCTTGGTTCTGTCTTTTTCACTTCCTTTGCTTTTCTTTGCAATCCTCAGCGTACTGGGCTTTCTTTGTCGCTTTTTATTTGCGAAGACTCGCTGGAGGAGCTCTCGGCATGAGCCGAAAACGAGGGCATGGTACCAGCACGTGAGGACGAGAATGCTGGATCCTCGCAGCTATCGGATGTCAGCGCTCTGCCTCTTAGCAAGTCTCTGGAATGACAATAAATCTACGGTCAAGCAGTGGCTAAATTCCATGTATATACCGACTCCGAATTCTAGTTTTGAGAAGTCAGCGCAGTCACATTGTTTCTTTTGATAACAGATTTTAAAGAAGCGGTGCAAATGAACTTTAGAGAAATTTAAACATGCATTTTTCGCCGTTGTTTTGTCCACGATTTTGTTATCGCTAAACACTGTTTGGTATACTGAAATCGACATATTTGTGAAATATCACCATATCGTGACTTTGTCTAAAACAACACTTAGGGACTATTTCGTGAGCGCTAAATATAGCCAAGCTGACGTTGCTCTCTTTAGGTCTGCCATATATAGGCTGGTGTCTGCAAGTATCTGTCGTCGTTAAGCAAATGTTCCGTGGAGCTCTACCCTCGAAGAAGCCATCTCAGCAGAAGCAGAAGCCAGCAAATGGAGGCACACTGATGACCATTGCTCTTTAATGAAGACAATTTTACATGTTATTTACAAGCCTGTCGAAATCTACAGCCTCATACCTAAACATCTCTTAGCTTTGCAAACGCAGCTCATACTCGCGGTGAATAGAAAACTTTGCTCGCAAAATCCATCACGTACCCGAAAATTCTGTACACGCATGTTATTTTTTTTGTTCTATCTTAACACGAAGTAGTTTACGAATGCAACCTCTCGTACAGTCTAAGATATCTCAATACCAATCAGTATATTCTCAGGTCATTGCTGGGCGTGCTTACGCTTTTTGCTATATGTTATCAAAAACGCTCCCCTCTTTTTCTCTATGGATGTCTCAACTACCTGGTGTGAGCGCAGGAGAAATTTTAAAGGCGAAAATTTGTAACGAAAAACCTGTTTACATTATGCTCATTAATACTTTTATAAAGCATAAAATAGTGCATAGGTACCTCATAGCTAAGGGTGAGGTCACCTAAGCTGGGTTTGTAAGCTATGATAGTTCCTGTGCTCATAGCCAGTTCTCAGATATTTCCCGGAGAGTGGCTTCATGTAAGGATGTCTAACATGGGAACTGGAATCCTTGAATTCAGCATGGGAGAACAGAGACTTCTCATGTGCTTTTGATTTTTATTCCAACATAAGAACAATTATCCTGATGCCACAGACGTGAAAGCTAGGTCGTTCAGAGTAGTACTGTTCTTTCCTAGTGGCAAGCATGCCAAAGCATCATTATCGACTAAAAGTTTTTAAACTCTGATAAAATTACTCCAACACATTGACTCTTCTACCCAATAAATGTTATCTTGTAAAAACTGTAATGAATATAACGCAAGATCAAAAAACAGCGCGGCTACTTGGGACAAACAGAGAAGGGAGAATAACGGACAAGCGCTGACTAACAACTGAAGTTTATTCGAAAAAAAGGACAGGTAATATACACTTTTTCTTCAAGAACCAGGACGCATGCGCTCCCAAACAAGCATCAGTCTAATCATGGGAATCCAAATATACAATCTCAGTGTCATGCAGAAGCACCGATGGCGTGCTCACGCAACTATCCCCTTTTTTATGGATGTGATAGGCTTCCGATAACTCCCTGGTTAGTTGATCCTTATGCCTGTAGATTACATTAGTGTTGTTAAAAAGAGGTGTGCATAGTTTTTTATCAGGATATCTCTGATCATTATTTAAAGGGCAGTCCCTGTAGTGCAGGGCACGGTTCGAAGATGGGGCATTTTTCAAAGATGCCTTATGTTGGCGTAGCCGGGTGTTGATACATTTACCTGTTTGGCCTATATACCTCCTTCCGCAAGAAAATTCTATGTCATACACCACGCCTTCAGCACATGGTACGAACTTAACCTGGTGATTTATTTTACACGACCTCCTCTCGCTTTTTTGTTGATTCTTCATTCTTCTGTCTACTATGGCACATATCTTGGCAAGTTTTTTGGGGGCTGAAAATACTACATCAACACCATATCTTGATCCTATGTTCCTTAACCTATGCGACAACCGGTGTACGTACGGGATGACTGCATACTTCTTTCTACTGCCCTGCTCCTGTGGTTGAGATCTATCTACCGACTTAAGTTTTCTTAAAATTTTTTTACAGGCAAGTGAGATTACCTGATCCGGATATGCCGCCAATCTTAATCTGTCAATCTGCTGTCCAAAACTACTAATCATTTCATGCTCACACGATTTTGAAAGGGCAGACCCCAAGCACGCGACAGCTATACCACATTTTACCAATTTTGAGTGGGCTGATTTGTAACTAAGTAACGGCTTCTCCGAACGCTGCCGGAAAGCCCAGCATACATGATCTAACTTTAATACTAACCTTACTAACCAGATTTCCGTTCTTCTGCAGAATATAACGCAGACGGCATCAATCAGATCTGAATAGACAAATATAATACAGAACCAGGATATGAATTTGAATGCGCTCAGCCCAATATGGTTTCCAAAAAAACAAAAGCTTATTCGGGAAACGCTCCGTGTCCACAGACTAGGAGCACATATTACAGAGAGCTCTCGCTCAAACGGTCATGAAAGGGAGAATATAACGATGGGTTTGTTCGAATTTATTTCCTATTGTGAGATTGACGCAGTGCAATAAAGTGGTAGCATGAAACAAAAATGATGCAATAAATGACTTTACTCAGCTTCAACCATCCGCTCGTATAGGCGATGTTCTTCATTTGAAATATGCGGCAGCATTTGCTACCGGCGGCGATACCCATATTGACCGGCAGGCCATCCAGAGGCAGAACCGTAGCCACCCGGCGCGTATCGGCTGTAAGCCGAGGGTGGTCAGTCGCTCAATGAAGCGGCTCCCGGGCGGAGGCAGTAACCACGCCCGGGACCTACCAGAACTTCAATTTCGAACATCAAGGATGGGGGTCCCACCAATCAACCAAACATAGCCCAAAAGAATAAGCACTTTCTAAGGTGAGAGGATAAGGGACAAAAGACAAACTAAGTAACACACTCTCTCAAATAATTTCTAAGGAGATCTAGAAATCCGAATTATTATCCTCCCACTAATTTACTATATACTCATCATATAACCTAACTACATAGTATAAATTATACTCATAGTCAACGTTATTTACCTCCCTCACTCCTTTCACGTCTCCTTCACATCTATCCTTCCATAACCTATCAAAAAAAAAAGAGAAAAGGGAAAGAGGAGACAGGGGGGGAATGGGGGAGGGGCGGCCTTGGGATGGGGGAGGCCGGGGGGGAAGGGGGAGAAGGACGGGGAACGAAGGAAAGAGAGGGAAGGGAAAAAACAACACCAATTCTCACTAATTCATTTAACACCAAACAAACCTCGCCCCAGGACGTCTCCTTCCAACAACCAGCCCTTCTCATTATACCCAAGGATCATTGCATATAATCAGCCACTATACACATGGAACAAAACCTTAGGGGACACCTGGGGAGGGGATGTATCCAGGTGACATTTGTTAGGCAGAACTCAAAGGGGGGGGGGGGGGGAATCTAATCCTCACTAAATCATTTCAGAACCCATTTGAGCGGCAATAGGTGACATCCAAGGAGGACCCATCCCCAACTCAAGCGCCACCAAACTACAAGCAAGACATCTCCAAAACAAGTCTGTCACCGGACACCTCAAGCAAGCCCTATTCATCCAAATAAATCAATATGTTATCATCAAGAAGCATGTAAATATCTAAATCACAGTGTTAACTGCAATAATCATGTAAATAGTAATCCAAGAAATCAAGCAATCAAATAAATCCGCTATTTGCTGGCCCGTTCCCGTGGCGGCGGTTGGGCTGGACAGTAGATATATATTTTTTTCTCTTTTTTCTTTTTCTTTTTTTTTTCCATTTCTTCAATGCAAAATTATTTATAGGATTAATCCCTATTCATTTTATTCTAATTGGATTAAGCCCGTTATACTAAGTGGCACGGGCCGAGGCTCTTTATTTTTCTTTCCTTTTCTGCCTCAACATAACATATGTCCATATATATATGTCAGCGTAGCCAGCGGCACCTTGGCCTTAGGGAGCGTATCCTCCGTAGGCATATCCTCCGAGAGCAGGGCCAATAGAAGCGGAGGGATAGGGCCCGTAACCACCGTAGCCATAGGCGCCAACGTTGCCACCGTATTGGCCGTATCCTTGTCTACCGTCTCCATTGTAGGCACTGGCGTAGTTGGGCGCAGCAACCCTTTTACCGTAGGCGAATGGGGCGACTCCGGCCGTTGAGCCTGCTGTACCTCCAGGGGTCGGCGGGACAACCGGTGCGGCGTTGAAGACGACGTCGGCGCTTGCCCCGGGAGCGGTGCCCGGCTCGTTGGTGTCCACTGTGGCACGGAATCCGTTTGCGTCCGCTACGTAGTTGACCCGGCGGTAGAGGCCGTACGCGTCCCGGTAGCCGTACGAACCGGTTTTGGCGTTGTTGGCGTCTCCCTGCTCGCTGTGGAACTGGCGGTTGCCGTACTCGTCCACGTTGTCGTAGCCGAAGCTGTACGGCTGAGGTGGCTGCGTGAGAATAGGTGCGCATTAGTTGGCGTGAATTGATCAGTGCATTGCGCTACGTTCTACTGGGGCGGCGCAGTGGTTAGGGTGCTAAATCGCTGACCTCGACGACCTGCTGTGTTTGAATGGCGGTTAAACGCAAGCCAGCGTGTACTGTACTACGTCAGTGCTCTTAAACAACTCCAGATAGTCGAAACCATCTGATGCTTGCACTATGGAGTCGATTATAGCCAGTGACACTTTGGGGCGTTGAGCCCCCGTGCACCATACCGTACCACACCATACCATACCATACCATACCATACCATACCATACCATACCATAC
>JAJIZL010020196.1:0-49276 GCA_023969395.1 Amblyomma maculatum | reverse complement strand
ATACCATACCATACCATACCATACCATACCATACCATACCATACCATGCCATACCGTAGCGTACTGTACAATAATATAACATACCATGACATAGCATACCTTGCCTACCGTACTATTCAAACGCGCTCTTTTGCGCTAATATACAGACTCGACGAATCTGTAATGCCGTATGCGGTAGGCTGGAAAATGTTTGATGCTTGATTTGCGCTCTATGGGAACAAGGGACGTACGTAGCCATAGAAGAGGGCAGATACGAACACTTAGACTGTAAATATGTCCCTGGCGATCAGTGTTGTAAATGCTACCCAAGAAGTTACTGCGAGAAACACGACCATATAAAACGATCATGGTATATAACAAATGTTTCCATATGCTCTTATGTTGGATGAAACTAAAGATTACTCGGTTATCAGTCTAGCTTGACTAATTGCGATGAGCCTATCCGTACTCAGATAGAGGCTACAATGTGCATGTTTACTTACAAGAGAATAATACCGAAAAAGAATTGTGTACTTTCTATCTATGCAATTATGTTTAACGCGGTCAAGAATTACAACAGAGTACAAAATGTGAGGGACTTACCGTGGCATAGTCGGCGTAGCCTCTGTATGGAGCAGCTTGTGCAGTTGGGAAGTAACCTCCGTATCCGGGGCTCGAGTATGGAGCTGTGACTTGGTGGTGGCGTAGGGCGTACGTGCTGGCCACAAGACAGACGGCGAGAAGTTTCATCTGTAGGAAGCAGTGCAGCTTTTATATAGAGGCGTATCTTTATGCGGACAGCATCAGCAGCGCAATCACCATCGCACAGGGCGAACCAATGGACTGCGAAAAGCAAACGCCCTGTACAAGTAGTAGGAGTTGGGTTGTATGCAGTTGTAAATGCAATGAAAAGCTTTGAGATCAGTGCGATGACCCGCGCTGGAGAAATGCTAAAGCATACTTATCACTAATTCATAATCGTTAATAATGTTATCACTACTTGTGTTTTCGTTTGCGATAATTATCTATTATAGCCACCATCAGCACATTTGCCTTCAATTTTTGCGGACGCAATTCTGCCCCAGGTTCTGGCGATACAACATAGCCTATTAATGCTTTTGAATAAAACAAAATACGGTTCATGCTCCAGCTGATATGCTATGCTGAACGCAAGAATTTAAATCATTGATATTAATGATAACACTATAGAGTTAACAGTGAGGCGAGCTTTCCAGAGATCCGATATTTGCTGATATATCAAGCGTAAAGAGAAAATGTCTCCTTCCTCTTTGCAACTTTGTATCGGAAGAATCCATGCTTGTTTTCAGCTCAAAAATACTTTTCTGAACTAACATTTGGCCCGAAATTTGTTACACCAGAACTTAAAAGTAACCTAGCTACGAAACGATCATTACCGTTTATAATAAAGTTTGAAATATTATATAAAAGTGAAAATCCTCACCTGTTCGATCATTTTAACTGTATTTGCAAGCACGAAGGATGGCCTGTAGATAATAGCGGGCTGCTGTATTACTCAGGCGGTGAAGCTGCGCCTAGCGTTGTTTGTGGGTGCCCTGGACGTTGGGCCGTCGTTTTTATATCACGGAGACTGGTGGCGCGTGCTGTGTTGTTGCAAGGGCGTGCAGAAAAAAAAATGCAATCTTTTTCTTTTTGCTTGTTTACTTCAATGTGACCAAGTTATGCGGAGAGTTGCGGGGAGGTGAGAAACTCGTTGTCAAGAAGGCGTCTTGTGCTAAAAAGTGGTCGCGCAACGGCGTGGCAAAATTAAACCAATTTCACGCTTTTCCAAACGAGGAGCACGCAATGCAAGAGACGCTGTCTGAATTTTCTTTAAGCCTGGCGTTTTATTACTCCTTTCAAGATGGCCCTGGATACATTTTGCGTTCGTGGTTTTTGGCCTTTCTTCTTCGGCGTCATGAAATGTCAAGCTGAATACTCATTGCTTGCGCAGAATGGTGCGTGGAATTGGGTGAGGTGTTGCTGAATTAGGATGGGCGTGGTATGGATGCCGAGGAGTAGTACGATAGCGTCAGAAAACAATGTAAAGGAAATCCGTGCTCCGGAATTACCATACCGTGTTTAAGAAATTTTGAACTAATCGGAAGCTTATTTAAACATAAGTGTTCAGTATTCATTTAAAGAGCGCGAGCACAAAGACAAAGGACAAGATAAAAGGAAGCAAAGCGCTGACTCACAACTATGTCTAAGCCTTTACTCCAATGCAATTTACTTAGCGCTTGTACTGTGGCTTCCTTTTATCTTGTCCTTTGTCTTCGTGTTCGCGCTGTTTAAATTAATAATGAATATGTACCAACTCGCCCAACAAAGTATCTTGGTGAGTCTTCAGCGCACAGAATATCAACGAACCATTCCACACAACTCCCATTTTGGTAGAATTTTACTTAAAGTAGAAATAACATCAAGCAGAGAGAGAGAGAAAGAGAGAGAGAGAAACACTTTATTTAAACAGGCCAGATATGTTTCATGTAAGAACTTCACTAAACGACAAGAAAACACTTGGCAACACAAACACATTTTGATTGTTGTTTATATATCTTTCTTGTACCGTAATCCAGAAAAGGAAAATATCGCATCATAAATTGTTGTCAGACAAAAGATCTCAGTATAGTTATAGCGTCTGCGGTGGTTTAGTATGCACTTTCCGGTGTTTATTTTTAGAAAATTCGGGGGGCGTTTTATATATTGTAAGAAAGAAGTTCCGATTAAGCGGACATATAGCCGAGAAAGAGAAAGAGGAGGTGCTTTTGCGGACCAGCTGACTCAAAGTTAAGCCACCACCGCTCCGGTTCTGCTCGCTACCAGTGCCCGCTACCAGTGCCTGGATCCCCGCTTAACACTTGGATGAAGTCGCGGGATTTATCTTTCATTTCCTCGCCCTGGAGCTCCGCAGCCGCCGAATTCCGACCTTAATGACTGAGTCCAGTACCAACACTACCGGCCCCGCTCCCTCGGCCCCTTCTATTCCATGCACCGGGGTGCCTCGACAGCGGGACCCGCCGATCTTCAGCGGTACCGATGATCAGGACGTGGAGGACTGGCTTTCTTCGGATGACCGCGTAAGCACCCACAATAAGTGGGATGACATCCTGAAACTTAACAACGTGATCTTCTACCTGACCCAAGTTGCAAAGTTGTGGTTCACAAATCACGAGGCTGACATTCCAACTTTGGCCTCGTTCAAATCCCGATTTGTGGATGTCTTCGGTCGCCATGTGGTCCGCAAGCTTCGCGCGGAACACCGTTCGCGCGAGCGGGTGCAGCAGACATGCGAAACCTTCACTAGCTACATCGAAGACGTTTTAGATTTGTGGCACAGTGTAAATGCATCGATGACTGAAGCCGAGAAGATTCGCCACATTATGATGGGAATCAATTAAGGTGTATTCAACATCCTCATGGCAAAAGAGCCCCGCACTGTAAGTGATGTCACGATGTGTCAAAGTTACGACGACCTTCGTCGCCAATGCATCGTCCCTCCACAACCTGAACCCATGATCTCGGCTATGTCAGATGCCACTGTAAGCTCCATACTTATTCAAGAAATCAAAGACTTCGTACGGGAAGAAGTTGCACGGCAATTATCGCTAATTCCACACGTTCCGCATTCCAGCTCACACCTCATACGCCAGGTTGCTCAGGAACAAGCTGCCGACGCACTTCCGCCTCCTCGACAACCTACTCTTAATGCCGCTCCACTGACAGCTCCGCTCATTCATGCCGACGCTGTTCCGACGCCTTGCCCCACTCCACTGTCTTATGCTGAGGTTGCCGCAAGACCACCCCTTCCTACACCTTTGCCATCGTATGGTCCACCAACGCGCGCATTTTTCACTCAGCGCCGTGCGCCACCTATTCTATGCTCTTGGCGCACATCTGACAACCGGTCCATTTGCTTTGCATGTGGTCTCCCTGGCCATGTTGCACGCCTGTGCCGCCGTCGCCCGAACCCGTACGCTTTCGATCAGAGCCCGGTCAACTACGCACAGCCGCCGTCCCACCCCGTGCGCCAACTCAGCCCTCGTCTGACTTTGACCACTTCTCGCGTGACAACCGCTCAACCTCTCCGCGCCGTCGCTCTCCGTCGCCGATGCGTCGTCGCTCTACCTTGCCAATGCCGGAAAACCACTAGACGCAGTTCCGCAGGCAAGAACTGCGCTTTCGTCGAAAAGTGAAAGTCCTGCTTCGCCACCGAACAATTTAATCGAACTTACCATTTAAAATGTTTTTGCTCTTGCGCTTGTAGATACTGGTGCTGCTGTGTCGGGTATTAACGTTAGACTGTGCCGCTTGTTACGAAAAGTTGTTCTGCCGTATTCTGGGATTTCTTTGCGAACCGCCACTGCTCAGCACATCGAACAGCTCGGTACCTGCACAGCTCGAGTCACCATTCACGACATTCTCTATGTCATCAGTTTTATCGTTCTCCGTGACTTCTCCCATGACATTATTTTAGGATGGGACTTCTTGTGTCGCATTCGCGCCGTAATTTATTGCGCTCGTGCCGAAGTATAGCTTTCACCGCTGTGCACCGCACTGACCGCCGCTAACGTTCTTGCGGAATCCAAAAGCCACGTTGCGGATGCTACTGATATCCCGCCTTTATCTGCTGCGATTGTGCCTATAAACTGTGCCTCTCTACAAGACTGTACAGTGCTCTTCACCCCATCTTCCCTTTTCGTCTCGCGACGCTGTCTTCCCCTCCCCTGCGCCGTACCTTAGCGTACGAAGCGGCCGCACCGAACTCGCCATTAGTAATAATTCGTTCTATCCACTCACGTTGCAACGTGGAGAGTGCGTTGGGTATGCCGAGCCTGTTCGATCAGAAAATTTTGTGACCGTCCCGCCGCTTCTCTCCACCTGCGTCTACACAATCTCCGACAGCGTCGGTGCCCTTAGCCCACCTCGTTCCTCGTCACCTCCGTCGCATCTGGCAGCTTTTGACAAAGCCATCTGCAGTGCTCTCGCTCCAGATCAACACGCCGAGCTCCTCGACTTGCTAAACCAATTCCGAGCTTCCTTTGACATCCAGCAGCTATCCTTGGGTCGTACATCAACAATTGCTCACCACATCTATACCGGTACGCACGCCCCATTTCGCCAACGTCCTTATCGTGTATCAGCCTCAGAGCGGTGCATTATTGATGAGGAAGTCGACGAGATGCTTAGTAAGGGTGTCATTCAGCCTTTCAGTAGCCCTTGGGCGTCCCCTGTCGTTTTAGTGAAGAAGAAAGACGGGTCCATTCGATTCTGTGTGGACGTATACCGCCACCTTAATGCGATGACACGAAAGGACGTCTATCCGCTACCACGCATAGACGACGCGCTGGATACTTGGCATGAAGCAGAATTTTTCTCTTCAATCGATTTACGTTCTGGCTACTAGCAAGTTCCAATGGCCGAGGACGATCCCCCCAAGACAGCTTTTGTCACCCCCGATGGGCTCTATGAGTTCAACGTCATGCCGTTTGGCCTGCGTAACGCGCCCGCCACCTTTGAATGAATTATGGACAATATTCTCCGCGGTTTGAAGTGGCACACATGTCTCTGCTAACTGGATGATATCGTCCTATTTTCATCACACTTCTCGACCCACCTAACTGCCTTGAAACTGTCTTGCAATGTCTTAGCGATGCCGGTCTGCGGCTCAATCTGAAAAAGTGCCATTTCGCCGCTCGCCATCACACTATTTTAGGGCATTCAGTGTCTAAGGATGGTATCCTTCCGGATCCGTCTAAACTCCGTGCTGTCGCTGCGTTCCCGAAGTCGACATCTTATCGCAGCTTTATAGGCTTATGCTCCTATTTTAGGCATTTCGTTCGGAACTGCGACCATCATTGCCCCTCTGACGCGACTTCTCAGCGCTCACAAAGATCTTTCCGCCTGGTCGCCGGCTTGCGATACTGCTTTCATGAAATTGCGCACGGTACTTACCCCACCCTTCGCATTGCGCCAGTTTGACCCGGCTGCTCTTACCGAAGTGCACACCGATGCCAGCGACGCCGCCCTCGGCGCTGTTCCTGCCCAACGAAAACCCGGTGTTGATAAATACGTTGTGGCGTAGCAAGTCGAACGTTGACCAAGGCCGAGACCAACTACTCGGTGACAGAAAAGGAATGCTTGGTGATTGTTTGGGCGCTTCAGAAATTTCAGCCATACTTGTATGGGCACCCTTTCCATGTTGTTACAGACAACCACGCTCTGTGCTGGTTGCCTTCATTAAAAGACCCCACCGGCCATCTCGCCCGTTGGTCGCTTAGACTGCAAGAGTATGATATATGAGTTATCCTTCGTACAGGGCGCAAGCAGTCCGACGCAGACGCTTTATCTCGCTCGCCGGTGCCTCCTGACGCTCCGTTGTTTTCTGCCTCCAGCTCCGCCTTGTCTTCCCTGTCCATCGACGACATGCCATCAGAACAGCGTAAGGATCCGTGGCCAACATCACTAATCGATCTTCTAACGAACTCGTCACTTTCACCGGCTCCTCGCGCCCTTCGTCGTCAAACGCAGCATTTCGCCTTCCGTGACCGTCTCCTCTATCAAAGCAATTATATTCCAGATGGCCGTAAGTGGCTGCTAGTCGTACCTCGCCACCTCCATAGTGATATCTGCGCATCTTATAACAATCCTCAGTGTGGCCATGTGGGTTGTATTTAAGGCTTATGAACGGTTGCGACAGCGCTTCTACTGGCGCGGTATGTTTGCCTTCGTCAGTAAGTATGTGCGTTCGTGCATCGATTGCCAGCGTCGCAAGCCGCCTCCTCTCCGTGCCCATACCGACCATTCGATCGTGTTGGCATCGATTTGTATGGACTTGTGCCTATACACCTGTAGGGAATCGTTGGATCATCGTGGCCGTCGATCACCTTACTCGCTATGCGGAGACAGCAGCACTTCAGGATGCCACCGGACCCAATATTGCGTCCTTTCTTCGTCATCATTTCATTCTGCGGCACGGGGCCCCTCGTGAACTTCTAAGTGATCGAGGCAAATCTTTCCTATTCGAGGTTGTCGAAGCGCTAATACGTGAATGTCCGACCATCCACCGAACAGCCAGCGCGTACCACTCTCAAACCAACGGCCTCGCAGAGCGCTTCAACTGCACACTCGGTGACGTCATGTCCAAGCACATCGCCTCCGACTACTCCGATTGGGACAAGATTCTCCCGTTTATAACGTACGCGTACAACACCGCCGTTCAAGCAACTACCGGATTCTCGACATTTTTTCTGCTGTACGGGCGTGAACCTTCGTCTCCACTCGACACCATCCTCCTCTACCGACCTGATATCTCAGAGTATACATCACATTCAGCAACTGCTAGGCACGCTGAAGAATGTCGCAAGCTGGCTCGCTCGCTTACTTCGGACGAGCAAGTCCAGAAGGAAGCGCACAGCGACAGCAGCCACTCTGTCCACCAATTCTCTCCCGGTTCTCACGCATGGCTCTGAGTCCCATCGACACCACCAGGTCTGACCAGCAAGTTTACTGCCAAGCACCACGGACCCTATCTAGTGCTTCAACAGATTTCTCCCGTCAATTACCTAGTTGAACCGCTATCCGCTTCTACCGACTTTCGCCGCCGTGGGCGTGAGATTGTTCACGTCGACCGCTTAGAGCCTTATTACGATCCTGCTATCATTTCGTCTCCTTGAGTCGAAAAGATGATTCCTCTTTTCTGGGGGGCTAGATTGTAAAGCCGGAATTCCGATTAAGCGGACAGATAGCCGAGAAAGAGGAAGAGGAAGTGCTTTTGCGGACCAACTGACTCAAATTTAAGCCACCACCGCTCCGGTTCTGCTCGCCACCAGTGCCCGCTACCAGTGCCTGGATCCCCGCTTAACAATATATTGAAAGTGGTGGTTTTCAGCTAGTTCATGGCTATAAATGAAAAACGTGGTGATTATGGGTGAAAAAAATTCTCAAATCATACAAGATTAAGAAGAAAACAAAAGGCGTACATTTCATTGGCCCGGAAGCAAACGCTATTTACAGTTGACTATAATAAATACATGTATACTGCCATCAGCCATGCCAGCTGGCTGTTCCATATTGACAGTACGTAATTTAAAAATGTTGGTTCAGCATTAGCGCTTCACACTGCGAACTAGCCTAAAGTGTTCACAGACGCTTGGGCTAATACTGGCCAGTCACATGCATTCAGTTTCCAAAACAAAGGAGGATAGACAACAGCGCTCATCGCATACTAGGGATAGCTGTAGAACTCTGAATTGGGCAATCCTTCATATTGTTGGTGAATTTATAGCTCCTTGTATAGGTATATCAGCCTGACTGAATATTTAGAGAATGCAGTTCCTGAAAGATATAATTATGTTGTTCACAACAGTGGTAGCTTCAAAATCGCGAACAAGAAATCGTGCCGACCTTTATCAAACACCTTCGCCAGGTCAATTTGAATCAGAGCTACTTGGCTCGTCTCATCATACTGCCACCTGGTGTCCCTGATGTTCTCAGGTGGCACCTGGAAGAAAAGGACGCTGAAGTTGTCTCGCGTGCTGTGCGCGAAACTTTGCGTACTGGTTCAGCTTCGTCCCGTCGTCTTAGTCACGTCTAGCCCTGTTATCCGTGACATATTTTGGTGTCGGCGCTAGGGTTCGATCCCAGTACATATCTCGTACACCACCGCATACCCAGGACTCAACTCCTGTGCCAGTCGACACCCCTGTGCACCGTACTAGCCGAAGGAATCAAGGCCTACCCCCTGAGCACGGGCCGTTGGAGTTCAACACCGCAGGCGCCCCTCGACCGGCTATGCAAGGAGCTCCAACTTACTACACCCTTCAAAATCCACGACTGCCTCAGCCCTTCCACGGCAGTCAGAGCGAAGACGTCGAAGACTGGCTTATCCAATTTGAACGGGTCGCCTCGTTTAATCAGTGGGACGACGCCGCCAAGCTTTGAAATGTCTTCTTCAGCCTGGAAGATGGCGCTCGTACTTGGTACGAGAACCGAGAAGACGCCCTAACATCATGGCGTGAGTTCTGCCGACGAATTCGTTCGACCTATACCAGCGCGGACCGGCGAAAACGCGCAGAAATGGCTCTACAGTCTCGTATACAGATGCCAAATGAGACTGTGACCATGTATGTGGAGGACATGACCCGGCTCTTCTGACGTTCTGACCCGGCCATGACCGAAGACAAAAAGGTGCGCCACCTTATGTACGGTATTAAAGAGCAACTGTTCGCTGGCCTCGTGCGTAATCCACCAAGGACGGTTGCCGAGTTTCTTTCGGAGGCTGTCACAATAGAGAGGATGCTCCAGCAGCGGTCTACCACTTACGGCAGGCAGGTGGTCGCCGCTTCGGTTGTGGAGCCGTTTTCGGCCTTCGGGGCTACCCCGAACATACGCTAAACCATCCGCTCAGTTGTACGCGAAGAGCTCCAGAAGCTTTTCGGTGCTCCACAGCCGATAATCGGCTCTGTAGCTAGCATTGTCCGCGAAGAGCTTCAAGCGTTGAAGCCCTCGGTAGCGTCCGCTGATCCACAACCTTTCCCCACGGAGTACCTGCATCCAACTTATGCAGATATGGCGCGACGCCCTGCCCCTGCTTCGGCGCCATTACCGCCACCCGATCAATGCTCACTGTATTCCGCACACACGGAGCCGTTCGTCGACAACCGACGACCACCCCAGCAGAAGGCGGACCTGTGGCGCGCCCCAAATCGCCAGTGCCTGTGCTTCCATTGCGGGGAGCCAGGTCATCTCTATCGCCAGTGCCCCTATCGACACCTTGGACTTCACGGATTTCCCATCGACATGCGTCGCCCTCCAATAGGCCAAAGACCCCGAGAGATTGAAGACTACTTAGCGCAGCAGCGCATGGCGCCAACTTCTCAGCGGCAGTCACGATCCACGTCCCCACGCCGACCATCGCCGCAGCCCGGGTCATCCTGGACGGCGCCGCGACGCTCGCCAAGTCCCCACCGGGAAAATTAAAGACAGCGACCTCCGGGGGCGAGGCCGCTTGCAATCGACGTGACGAAGACCCCCCGACAAGGAGACCTGTGAGCGATCTGGACTTTACGGCACCGACGACAGTTCCTACGCATGAGCATCGACTCTCGCTGGACATACCCGTGCTTCTCGACGGCCATAAGGTTAGCGCAATGGTGGACACTGGCGCGGATTTTTCGATTATAAGCGGGAAGCTAGCAGCGCCTCTAAAAAAAGTCATGGCACTATGGTCGGGCACGCAGATTCGCACCGCTGGCGGACATGTAACTCCTAGTGGCCTGTGCACGGCACGAGTTCAAATTCGCAGCTCCACGTTTATTGTAAGCTGCCTCGTTATACCTGACTGCTCCCGTGACATTATCCTTGGGGTTGATTTTCTCCGGGAGTATGGAGCTATTATCGATCTCCGGAAGCGCACAGTGACATTTTCAACCGAGAAAGCTGCTGTTACTGACGCCAAGAATCGCCAACGCCGCGCCGCCCTTCGAATTTCCGCCGAGAGCGTTTCGATTCCGCCACGCGCCAGTGTTTTTGTGAATGTTACTTGCGACGAACTGCGTGACGGGCATGCGGTCGCGGAAGGCAACCAGTCACTTTTGCTCACCCACGGCATCTGTACAGCGCGCAGCCTCATCCACCTCCGCGACGGCCGGTCTGATCTCCTGGTGACTAACTTCACCAACGAACCCCGGAATCTTTTTCGTGCTACTGCCATCGCGTTTGCTGACTCCTTAGCGGATGTTTCTGAATGTTTTACGTTTGGCGCTGTTAGCACTGTGCCGTTGGACCGTCTTGATATCAGTCCAGATCTCTCGGACACACAGAATCGTAAGCTACGTGCCCTCCTACTAGAGTTCAGCACTTGTTTTGCGTCCTCATCGAAAGTACGGCAAACGCCTCTCGTGAAGCACCGCATCATTACTCCTGACGACGCCCGCCCTATCCGCCAGCAGCCGTACCGTATCTCAACGACGGAACGTGAAGCGATTCAGACACAAGTTCAGGAGATGCTTTGTGATGGTGTCATACAACCATCCAACAGCCCGTGGTCATCCCCTGTCGTGCTGGTAAAGAAAAAAGATGGGACCCTTCGCTTCTGTGTCGATTATCGAAAGTTGAATGCCATCACTAAAAAAGACGTCTACCCGCTGCCCCGTATCGACGATTCGCTCGACAAGCTTCGTCGCGCCCAGTACTTCTCCATTGACTTGAAGAGTGGATACTGGCAGATTGAGGTCGATGAGCGGGACCGCGAAAAAACAGCTTTTGTCACCCCAGATGGACTGTACGAGTTCAAAGTGCTGCCTTTTGGCCTATGTTCAGCGCCGGCTACTTTTCAGCGCATGATGGACACCGTCCTCGCCGGCCTCAAATGGCAAATCTGCTTAGTCTATCTCGACGACGTTGTCGTATTCTCTGAAACCTTTGAAGAACACCTCGAACGCCTGCGCGCAGTATTAGATGCCCTCCGGTCAGCTGACTTGACGCTCAAGCCCGAGAAGTGCCACTTTGGCTACAAGGAGTTGAAGTTTCTTGGTCACCGTGTGAGTGCCGCAGGCGTTAGGCCAGACCCCGACAAGACTTCTGCTGTCGCCAAATTTCCCGTTCCTGCAAACAAGAGAAGTTTGAAACGCTTCCTGGGTCTCTGTACGTACTACCGCCGCTTCATCGCCGATTTTTCCAAAGTTGCCGCCCCCCTGACTCGCCTCACGCGCGATGATACACAGTTCGCGTGGGGCGCCGAGCAACAAGAGGCTTTTGGGGAGCTGCGCAGCCGACTACAAACAAGCCCTGTTCTTGCGCACTTTCATGAAGACGCTGACACCGAAGTCCACACCGACGCCAGCAATATCGGCCTTGGCGCTGTACTCGTTCAACACCAAGCTGGCGTCGAAAAGGTAATAGCGTATGCCAGCCGCACGCTCTCCCGCGCCGAGACAAACTACTCCACTACGGAAAAGGAATGCCTTGCGGTTGTGTGGGCAACCATGAAATTTAGGCCTTACCTCTACGGCCGCCAGTTTATAGTTGTCACCGATCATTATTCCTTGTGCTGGCTGGCTAACCTCCGCGACCCATCGGGGCGCCTAGCACGATGGAGTCTTCGCCTCCAAGAATTTGAGTACACCATTGTGTATAAATCTGGCCAGAAGCACGAAGATGCTGACGCGCTGTCGCGCGCACCCGTCGGTTTAGTCGATGAGAGCACGGACGATGAGAGCGGTTTTCTTGGACTGGTGAGCGATTCAGACATAATGACCCGACAGCGAGCTGACCCGGACCTTCGACCTGTCATTGACCATCTGCAGGGTCGCGCTGCTGATATCCCTCGGCAATTAGCTCGGAACCTGTCTGCTTTCTGTGTCCGGAATGGCGTTCTATACAAACAGAACTCCAGCACTGTTGACCGAGCGTTCCTCCTCGTAGTGCCAGCCGACCTCCGTGCGGATATCCTTTTTGCTTGCAATGATGAGCCCACCTCTGGCCACTTGGGCTTTGCACGCACACTCGCCCGAGTTCGTCAAGCCTATTATTGGCCTAAACTCGCTGACGCCGTTCATCGCTACGTCAGAGGCTGTCGTGAGCGCCAACGTCGAAAGGCGCCACCTCTCAAGCCAGCGGGTTTGCTCCAACCTATTGCACCTCCCCGAACACCGTTTGACCAAATCGGCATCGACCTACTGGGCCCATTTCCGCTGACATCGGTCGGTAACAAATGGATTATAGTTGCGACCGACTATCTCACACGGTATGCTGAAACCAAGGCGGTGAAGCGTGGCACGTCATCTGAAATCGCCCAGTTTTTTATGCAGCAGATCGTGTTGAGCCATGGCGCACCGTCCCAAGTAATCACCGATCGAGGCACGGCGTTTACGGCACAACTTATGCACGACGTATTTGAGCTGAGTCACACGAGCCATCGCAAAACCACTGCTTATCACCCACAGACAAATGGCCTCACGGAGAGACTCAATAAAACGATCGCCCGCATGATTGCAATGTACATAGACTCGCAGCACAAGCCCTGGACGAGATTCTCCCGTACGTCACATATGCCTACAACACTGCCATCCAAGAGACTACGCGTTTTGCGCCATTTCGCCTGCTCTATGGACGCGACGTTCAGACGATGTTAGATGACATGCTTCTGTGCTGCACGGATAATCCTCTCATCCCAGACGCTGAGCAGTTTGCTCAGCGCGCCGAGGAAGCACGTCAACTTGCCGGCATCCCCATTCAGCAACAGCAGGGAAAGGATACGCGTCGCTACAACCTCCGTCATCGACACGTCACATACCAACCAGGAGAGCAAGTTTGGGTGTGGACACCGGTGCGCCGGCCCGGCTTGTCTGAAAAACTGATGTCGCGATACTTTGGACCTTACAAGGTTCTGCGCCGTGTCACAGAAGTGACATACGAAGTCCTTCCAGCGGGTACTGTGCAGACCTCGCGTCGGCAACCACGCTCCGAGGTGGTGCACGTTGTCCGCATGAAACCGTATTTCACGCAGTAATGTGCAGTGTACTATGCTCTCGTTTAGTTGTGTAGGGCACCGCCTCCGTTTTATATTCGTTTTCTGTACTGACTTGCATCGCTCATCGCTCGCGCCCAGCCTGTGCTTTCGTTTCTTTTTTTTTTTTTTTTTGGGGGGGGGGGGGGTGCCACCTGGTGTCCCTGATGTTCTCAGGTGGCACCTGGAAGAAAAGGACGCCGAAGTTGTCTCGCGTGCTGTGCGCGAAACTTTGCCTACTGGTTCAGCTTCGTCCCGTCGTCTTAGTCACGTCTAGCCCTGTTGTCCGTGACAATACTGTCTTCATTACTGGACGTGCAATATGAATGTGTCTTGGAATACAACGCCCTCATACCACGTACCTGATGCGAATCTATCAAGTCCATAATGACTAGCTGCAGACGAAAACAAAGAACCTTGGCAAAAGTTTTGTTATCACCATTAAAGAGGGAAATTGGATGATAACCTTGTGGGATTCGGGCTTGCTGCGGCTGCCCTTTGCGCGGCCGCCACCCGCTTCCCAGTTCTCCCCGTTCCCTTTCTCCCGCCTGAGGCGGCGGAGAGGGGATCGGACGACTTGTCACTGTCGTTCGGGCCACAGCTCCGCCCTGGCGTCCCAGTGGCTGTTCTCATTGGCGCCTTTTGGCGGGAACACGGCAGCGCTTCGAGGGCCGCGCTTGCGCGACCCTCCGAGCGGAGCTCAGGGAGAGACCCCTCCGAGACATCGCAAGGTGCGTACGCAACTGTTCTTGTCTGCCGGCCTTTGTCCGCGCAGACCAGTGTGTACTCGAGTTCGTCTGCTCCGTGTCGTACCTGAGAGCGCAACTCGAGCCTGTCGATCGTGATCCAACGATCCGCGACAGGCGTACCTTGCGGTGGTTGCCCACACTCTCTCAAAGGAACCCTTTGGTCACTGCGAGAGAGATCACAGCACGCCCTTGCGTGCTTGCGGCGCGCACTCCGTGTCACTTGTGCTCGCAGGAGAGCCTTGCTCCTCGCGCGCTCCCTTGACACGGTGACTGCGTATGTGTGGGTATGTGCGTTTGTAAATATGCGTATGTGCGTTTTGTATATATGTGTATGTGTGTGCGTGTGTGTGCCGCTGGAGGATGGCGTTTCAATAAACGTCTCCTTTGTGAACTTGGAGGTTTGCGTCCTTGCAGCGCAGTGCTCTCCTCCCGGTGGAGGTTGAGTGCGCGCTGCAGTGTTTCAGTGTGCGCGTGGTGACGGCGGATCGGGGCTTCGGCTCGCGCGACGCCCGAACCCGCGGTGGTTTGTGGCCTATGTCCACGTAGAAACCACAACCTTCAACAATTTTCAACCGATTAGTATCTTTGCTTTTCAGAATTAATGCAGTGTGGCCCGAATAGAAAGTGGGGGGCAGAAAACCCACATCACAAGGTGCTTCGAAAACTTCCATCAAAACAGGCGCTAGGTAAGGCGGAAATGTTTTATAGAATTCGCTAGTAATACCATCTGCGCCATGAGATTTCTGGCTCTGAAGGCCAGAAATGGCTGATTTAATTTCGTTCAAAGTGATGAGTCCCTCCACAGCAGCACACTTCTCATCCTCAAGTCGAGAAAAGTTCTCAAGTAAGGAATTATAATCGGAACCCTTGTTTGGATCTTGACAACTCCCGAATACCTTTCGATAATTGTCATAGAAAGCAGCAAGAATACCAGGAGCATCACTGTATCTGAAATCACCATACTCAATTTCCTATATTTCCTTCGCAACAGCATTCTCTCTTTCATCACTCAAGACATGACGTGAAGGTTGCTCGTGAAGAAAAATTTGGGGCCCTAGATCTTATCAGGGTCCCGTTGTATCTTTCTGTCACAAATTGTTGAAGCTCTGCCTTTACGATATTACTTTCTTCAAGATAGGCACCCGGGCTAACCCTATCTAGCTCATGTAGCTCAGTTAGAGTGCGCCCAAGCTCACGAAGATGGTGTCTCTTTAGGAACGTGATCTTTTCAGAGGCTTCAATTGCCACGTTTTTGGTCTCCTGTTTAAACAAGTCCTACTTAAGGAAAACTGACAGATCATGGCGTGACGATATGTCTTTCAAGCAAGCAAGTGCATCACACTTAAATATCTGAGAGCAGACTGAGAGCTGAGAGTTATTCATCTTCCGCAGCTCCCATCAAGGGCGAAGTATGTGCCGACTGTACCTCCTTATCTGAAGAGATACCATACAATGGTCACTGAAGAAGATGGGCCGCAACCAGTAACCAAACACAATTATAGAAAATGGCGGTAGAACAGCAGCTACTAGTCCAACACACAGTGAACTAAAGGTACATAAAGAATATCTTTTAGAATAGCCGGACCCGCTTGTGATGGAACTCTATGCAATCCGCGATGCTATGGAGGCCATAAATAAAATAGATTCGATAACAGAAGTCCACATCTATACAGACTCCTTAGCCGCCATAAAACAACTAAAGAAAGTGGCGAAGACGCTATTTGTTACCCAGGAAATCCACGCACTCAATAAAAAAACAAAGATAAGCATCCAGATACATTGGACACAAGACAATGCTGAGAACGCTGAGCAGAGAAAAGTTGACCACCTCACACACGAAGTTCCACACACTAATGCGCCCCCCACCAGGCTCCCTTTCGATGCCCGCTCCGCTGTTTCCATTTTAGCATCCTCTTTAAGGAAAGGTACACGTGCCCTCATTCCCCCGTGTACATTCCCACTCCCTCGTAACTTAACGAGATTGGAGGAGGTTTCCCTTAGAAGGATAAGAGCTGGGGCGGCCCTTACCCCGTCGGTAAAATGCCGATGGGAATCGCAAGCTGAAATCGGACCAACCACATGTCCAAAGTGTTCCACACCAGCTGCAGAAGTGGATGTTCGCCACCTGCTATGGACTTGTGCAGGGACAAGGGAATCAAGGACAAAGATTCTGCGCGAAGTGGGTCTAACCACAACAAGGGAAGATGACTTTTCTAAATGGCTCACCGACAACGCTAAGAGCGGGAGCCTGCTCCGGTTCCTCACGGAAAACCATTTACATGAGTTTATATAATATGCCTTATGGCAAGTTTGCGTACAAAAAAAAAAAAAAACACATTTGCTAACGTGTCTACAGAAATGTAAATTCTGCCAAAGCGGGCTTTAGAGGAAAACTGAAAATGATTGAAATTAACATTGTCGTCTTTCTCGTATCCTACATCCAAAAGATTATATTTACAAGCCAAATCGATAAGTAAAGTAGCACTAGGGTCAGATCTCTTACATACCACTGATCGGTTCTCATCCCTACAAACAGAATTAAAATTTCCCAAAATATAATCTTGCGATCTGTGCACAAATAGGTAACAAATGGCAGAAAAAAAGCCTTCTAACTCGCTGCTTTACGGGGGCGTAAACATAAATAATTCGCCGCTGTACACCTGAAATTGCGAGGTCACAGCATATAAGTCGCCCCTTGTCGTCTATGCAATAAGACATGGCTGTCATCTCTAGCGCTTTGGCCAGGAATAGCATACACCCTCCGGACAAGCCTCTAGCGTGGCGAACAATAATGTTATATTCTGGAAAAAATGACTGGACAGCAGCTTCTGTCTCTTCATCGGAGGACAACGTTTTTTCCTGGCTCTCTGTCCGAGCGAAAACCGTGAAAGAGTATCCATCAGTGTGCGCCAGATTAAAGTCTGGCCACTTGCGGAGTACCTTGAAGTAGGCATGAACGTTGCAATATCTATCTCTCAGTACTTCAACTAGAGTCGGGGTGGGGGAACCGAGCTGGGGGGACGGGGAACCTCAAAAGCGGCTTCAAGTAGGGAACCTGTCTCAGAAGCCGGAGACCCGGCAAACGCGTTGCGGTGGTGGAATGATCCAAGGGCCGAGGGCCGCATATTCGGCTAAGAGCGAGTGCTCGCCCTCTACGGAGGCCCATATGGGAGCTCGACTCGAATTGTCTGACAGTCAAATCCTATGCTGCCCACATTCCCCTCCAACTTCCCATAACCCTATCCCAATTCCCATTTCCCATTACCCTACAACCCATCCCTTCCGCTACTTCCCAGGGGAGATACGTGGGGTCTCCCCAGGCCCGCTTCCTCGGCTGTGGGTCGCTTTAGTAGCACATCCCCCTTTTATTCAAAAACTTCAAATCAAAAACTTTTGTCTCATTGACCTATTCATTAATTTTTCGAATTGCGGAACTTTCTCTCCCCGCGATACATTAGTGGTGCGGGCGGAGTCTGACTTTGGACTCCATCTTACCTTATGCTACAGACACGCTTCATTTCTTTAAACTGCCTTAACTGCTGCTGCCGCCGACGATTACGCGTACTCCTAACGTTAAGAGTAGTTACTTGATATGCTGCGCCGCCAGCCATTTTTGGTACCAGTCCTACTAAACACCATCTCATGGTATGAAATGGCCTGCCTGGAAAGTGGCGGCCTTTCGGGCAGACATCGCCCTTCTCTTTAAAGTCACCCCTCCCGTGAGCTCTACACAGTGGGCCTTCTGGCCAGCACCATCGATACACACCTCATCATCTGCAGGACGCTTCAAAGGTTCTGTGTTGTCCATGTCCTCCTCTGAGACACCCAAGGCTTCGGCCCACGAACCTGAATGGAGTACATCTCAAGCTGCCGCACTGACAACTGACAAAAAACCGGACACACCAGAGATTGGCGCCACACACGACTCACTGTTACCCTCTAGCGACGAAGGAAGATAGGCGAGTATCCACTGGCAGTATAGTCCCCACTCGCTCCACAGGAGGCATATAGAGACGTTGTCGATCAGTGACAGGTGGTTCCTGTGCTGCAAGCACAGCATTCTGAATGGCACTAACAGGCGGACCCCGGTCGCGTAATTTTGGTTCTGGAGACACTGATTCTAGATGACCAGTCGCTGCAGATTCTTTTGTGTTGATATGAGATGCAGAAGGCTTCTGGTCTCCATGAATTTGGGGTTCACGACTTAGCTCACCGGTCACATCCAACCTCTGACACATCCATAATATGTTCGGACGCCACGTCATCTCCTCGAGACCACTGGCCTTGACGCCGCCTATCAGCGTAACTCAAGACACAGTTCTACACAGTATGGCCGAAGCGCGCCGGCACTGGTGCCGTACGTGTCCAACCCGGCTGCACGAAGACACTGTGGAGGTCTCCCTGGGATAAATACTAATGCCTGCCCCCCCCCCCCCCTCCCTAAACATTAAGAGTGTGAGGAATTGTGCTTGCTGACACTCCGTCCTTGAACGTGAGGGAGATTTCACAGTTCGCCATTTCCATATGCTCCATCCCTGGGCACCGCCACTTTTCACGCTCCACAGATTGAATCATTTCATAAGGCTCTAAAGCTTCCACAATCCTCCGGTGCTCAATATAGCGAGGAAGCCAAAGGAGCTTAACTTCGACATTCTTTGTGACCGGGTCGAACACCGTGCACTTAAGTCCTCTAAAAAAAAACTCTGCTCTGTTAACTAGCTTCTGTTTCTAAGAACTACTCTCGCAGGTAAAGATTCACACGTGGCTCATTTGGTATTGACCAATGCACACAATTCCCCGGAGGTCCAAAATCTGTGCGAGTGTGTCTCGAAAGGTAGGCGCTTGTTACGGGCGACCCTTAAGGTCAGCATGCAGGAAAACGGTATTAAGGACAACATTGTCGCTGGGCAGGCATGGAAGGACAACTTTGTACAAGTCTTTAGTATCCTGAGAAGCCGAAAGACCTCGGCCAATGGCCGATGCGCTGTTTCCAAGAACCCGGATCGTAAAACGCTCTTCATAATTCCCCTTCTTTACAGTGAGAATGATAGCGGTATTCCGCAAGTGACAGATAATGCGCCTTTCCTTTCCTGTATACTAATTATAGAACGCCGGTGAACTTTTATGTGTTCAATGAAATGCTGGTTGTGTTCGACAAGGGGCATGCGATGTACCGTCACGACAAGACGCTTTCGCCGAGAGGCTGCGAGAGAGACCCGGAAGACTGAATCTTCCCAGAGCGCACTGCAGCGGGCGCTTTACCCTACGCATATCCAGGCATAGCGGAGCTAAGCCATTGCCAAATTTATTTTTTGCTCGCACGTGTAGTGAATACTGCTGCTTCACTTCCTCTACATCTCACACCTGCTTCATCCTCCATACACCTGCCAAACTTCATTCGTATCATTATATATCACCGGTATCCGCAGATGGATTGTTGTAAAAAAATATTTTCTACAGATGCGATGTCTTTGTGACTGTTGCGGGTCACTTGTGCGCCGTGATCAATACTAGGTCCCGGATGCCGTGCTTCACTGCTGCCATTGAACGAGAAATCTTTGCCCTTCCTCGTCCTTGCTGGCCAGCAAGTGCTTCCAGTGGGTCATAGTCGTGTTTTTTATTTTGGCGTCCAAGTCTGCCTCAGGACAGGTCCATGTGGCGTGCTCGAGAATCGCTGTACCATGACATCATGGGAATTCATCTTCATATTGCGTAGGGAAAACCTTGTTCAATTTGTGTCGGTATGGATAACTGCCGGTTTATAATCCGCGCAAGTCTACTGCCTCTTCTTGGGTTAGCCTTTTGTGTGGCGCGGGGTATATTTCCCGCTGGCCTCATTAATGATCTAGTATATCTGTTAGGTGGGGACAGACATGGGCATCCTCACGAGGGTGAACCCTCATGAGGGCGTCCTCACCCTCACCTCGTGAGGATCTGACTCATTGAGGTGAGGGCGAGGGAGGATCGGCGCTGAAAAATTTGTGAGGATGAGGGTGAGGGAGAGCAGAGGCGGTGAGTGGAGGGTGAGGGAGGGAAAGATACAGAGTTTGAGGGGCGAGGGCAAATGTTCAACGAAAGGCATAGTTTCTGCAGTACGAAAAAATGCGGCAACCCGAAAGGCAAGAGTGACAACACACGTTCTCCTCCACTATGCATGTGTTGTATAGAAAACAGATGTAATGGAACGAGACACGAGCGCTGCAGCTATAGAGGAAGTAGGAACGAAAGCCACGAAATTGCCCCGGCGCTCGTGGTGAAGAAAAGTCTAAAAACGACCCTAGGAAGCTGCAGGGAGTCACCGAGAGCGATCTCGCTGCTTCCAGCCTCACAGAACACGACGGGACCGGCAAAGTACACAGGACAACCGTTTCTAACTGCTAACGTTCTTGCCATTTAGGGAAAAACACGCTCAGAAAAAAAAAAGCGCGTCCAAAATAGAGGGGACGCGCAGAGAAACGAACACAAAAGAGCGTGGTGGGGTGATCTTATCTGCTGGGACCCTGCCATATGTTTTTCTTTTTTTTTCCCGTCCGGATAGCTTGCATGAGTAGCCGACGCATGAGAAGTGTTTCTTGACAGTGTTACTTGACTGTGGTTTTACATAAAGCTTTCATAAGTTGTGTAAATTACAATTCGCAGCAAAACCAAAGGAAAATGAACAGCAGTGAATTTGTGCTGATAATAGCTGCAATAAAATAAACCTCAGTTCAATATCAGTTGCAATCTTTGTCATGTGTTTGTAGAAACAAGAAGTATTTTCTAATTTCTTTTACCGTTTTTAGCTTTGTTGTAAATTAGCAAAATTGTCAAATCGTGCATTTATATGTGCGGCTCGTAATTACCATACTGGAGCGTGGCATTGGCCGACTCTATATTGATACCTGATACTGATAGACACACCCTCGATAACAGCACAAATTTTCCGTTACCCATGTTACACGAAATTCGAAACCGACAACACGGTCTCCTGTAGCTCCAACGCTGGATAAGCGGAGGCAGTTCAGTCGCGTTGTACCGACGCCAGCTCACTCACACTTACAGACGCGCGGTTCCCTCCACGCTCAGTTTAAATCAACCTGACTCAAAGCGAGACAGTTGATTCAAACGCTATCGCGTGTTCGCAGGCCAATCTATCATTGGCAACGTGTCGCACAAGAGCGCCAGAGGACAGCGCATTGTTTTTCTGCAATTTCTATAGCATTAAGTTTTACTTTTTTTGTTTTCTTAAGACAGTTTTCTTCAGATGGGTTTTAACATAACATGGATTTGAAAGGAATAACTACAGCGTGTGAGCATTGAACACAATTTCACGAAAGAGTTGTTTCATTTCCAGTATCCAAAATGTTCTCATTTCGTGTTGACCTTTTGAAGTCCTGTACTGGAGTAAGGTTCTTTAATATTATTTGCTTTTAGCATCTGTTCTGTATTCAGAATAAGTTTAATGCATATAAATGCCCGACGATTGTAAGGATGTATGTTGTCACAGACTCACGCATGAGGGGGGTATGACAATGCTGAACCGGGTTTAATTCTTTGCCGAATGCGCTTTCGGGTTGGGCGCGCAAGGGTGCTTGCAGTTTTTAGATACATGTGTTTCTGTTTGCAAAATCAAAGCGTGCTGGAGGTATCAGCCTCGCTATAAAAAAAGAAGGTATTTTAAGCCACCAGTTAGCTCATTCCAAGGTTCCTAAGAAGAGCATTGCTAAAAACTACCTGCATGCCGCTCTTTACAAAGCCTGCCTACATGAAATGACATGTATAGCGTGGATGTCTGGTTGCAAACACAAACCAGTGCAAGATTTCCCTTTGAGGTGGTCACCTCTGTTTTAAATTGAACCTTGCCAGGGATGCTAGGGATGTAGAGCAGCACCGCTGCGCTGAAAAAGCGCAAGGTACAAGATCCGTTGTCATTCCATATTACTATCAAATCTCCCACCGCTTAAAAAACGTGGCTCAGAAAGGTGACGTCCTAGTAGTCATCACTGCACCCGAAAAACTGGCTGGCTCGTGCAATATGGTGCAAGGAAAGCACAAGCAGCTAAGGACGCAGTATCAAACACTTAGGTAGGTTCATCCCGAGGGAGATTGCCGTCGTTTACCATATATCGATGTCCCGTGTCAGAAACTACACAGAATAAATTGGATGTTGCAGAAACGCCCCACTTCAGAGCTCCACGCATGAGTAGACGAACTGGCGGGGTGGTGGGGACCTGGCCGTCTATGTCGTCAGTGTCGTGGTTCTGTTCCAAAAGCGTGCGCCTCTTTCCGTGAAACGACAATCTTGAAAAATTTTGTGTTCAAACTGAGCAGAAAAGTATAAGAAGCATACTACATTAAGATGGAATTCACCACTTGTGTTAGCAAGAAGCCTCCGATAACTTAAGGAGTCGTACGTACGGCAACGTGCCAGTGTTTTTTATTTTGTCATTACTTAATTTGCCAAGATCAGCTTCACTGTAGGGGTAGACCACGTTTATGTCGGCTTTCAACAGCTTCTTATTCAAAGCATGGTTTCCTGTGCTTGGTATGTCACGATATAAAGCGAAAAAGTGATGTAGGTTCAATGCTGCAGAATAAGGCAACCGCTGAAATGGAATTTTTAACTGACGCAAAGCAGGGTTTAGATTCGAGGAAAGCTACAAAACATAGATTCACATTCGGTTAGAGAGGTCCGTACTGAGTGTTTTAGACCTATGAGATGAGAGGGTGACGTCGAAGTCCAGCCCTCCAGGATGCTTAAACCTAGAATAAGACCCGCTGCCCCAAAGCCACGCAGGCACATTTGTTGGGTTTGATTAAAACGGGCTGTAATTGTAGCTTCGGACTTTATGAGAACGTTTTAATAAGTGTCCCTACATTTTCTTAACATAAAGATGACCAGCTGAGATGAAATACCTTTATGCATGCCGCTAAGGCTAGAGTTGCGCCAGAGAGCACCTGTCTCGCATACTGTTAAAACGTCTGCCAGGCCTGAAGAAGAGGAAGACTCTTCGAGGGTTTGCGTGATACCTGCTCTCGAACGCGCAGCATTACCTCAGCTTCAGCGCCCCACATTCACTCTAAGACTGACTCAATATTAATAAAGCAGACAGCTGAGATAAAAGTAAACCCGATACCGCGTAGTCATGGTATGTCCTAGGATCTCCAGCTGGCAGGTTGAAACTATGACCGCACTGATTTTTGTACACCTGATTGTGCTTAGCCATTTCTGTGGAAGGAAAGAGGCCTCCTCTCTTCCGCGGATTTCCCGTGTTGTGCAAGCAGTTGATCGCTTCTCATGTGAAGCAGTGGAATGATCAGCGAGATGTCTGCTACTTTTTCTGTCTTATGCCAAACACACGCATACACCATGTGTGTGTTGCTAAGCCAACTGAAAACGAAGCAACGAACGCCACTACTCGTACTAGGCCGCAGGAAGACGTTACATTTGGCGGGCTACAGTGTTCTATAAGGCTCTAAGCCGGAACATTGTTAGCCGGGGCGCACCTCAGCCTGCACGCCCGAGAGCTTTGGTTGGCGGCTCTTCGTTTGAATGCTTTCGCTATAGGAATTAGCTATATTCACTTGGCCCGCACAAATGATTCCAAAACACAAATTTATACAACATTAAAGATCACGAAAATATGTTTTAACATTGCGTTTTTCGACAGACTTAAACTTCGAGTGATATAAAGCGATAAAGGTTTACTTGCGATAGTTTCTTACCGTTTCGCCTGCTGTACGTACCGTGTTTTACTGCAAAGAGCATGTACTGCGCGAATCCTTTTCTATGCGCACTATGGCTTATAGCTTTTCTTGCGCGCTCTTCACTCGATTTCGCTTGAGAAACTCAATTCTCGGAGCCGTTGGCAGTTTAACGGCCCGTTGCCGGTGTCCAAGTGGGCACCCGAAACCGCCAGACAAGCCAACGTTCGTGCGAGATAGAGTCAGTGGGCCGAGCGAGAGCCGGCTTACCTTCGCTCGAAAGCTAAAGAGCACAACCAACGCAACTGTCCACTGTCACATGACATCCCATCAGTTCTTTTGCCCAGTATTGGTATAGTAAGCCCGCAGCGCGCTGCAACTCGACCCGCGCCACGCATCTACCGCTCTCAGGTACCGGCTGTTAGCACAACGCCACCATATTGTCCAAAACAAGATGCCGAGAGGGATCAGGCATTTCGGTTCATGTGTTAACACTAATTCTTTTTACTTAAAATGGGCATACGTAACTCCCCACCTGCGTTTCTTTGCCGGCTGTATTTATACTGAGATTTACACGTCTCGCTCGCCACCACCTAACCGACCTTCTAACTCATACAGTCGCCTAAATTTGTCAAATAAAGTGGAAATATTCAACTAGCAATATTTAGTTGCTCCGCAGCACCATGCCATACACCTAATCGCACTTCCCGTACTGTGATCTGCGACGCACGAGGCCTCCATAGACCCGATTTCACCAAGGTTGCCAGACTGGTACGCCGTATTTTGCGCTAGATTTGGCCCAACGTCGCCTGGAAAATGTTGGCTATACCATATGAGCGAATTCCCATGATGGCTCCGAACAAAATTAGGGAAGGAGTACAAAGGTTTTACTATGGAGTGCAGCCGCTGTTTTCGCTCTTTCGTCTTTGCTGTATACCTCTATAAGTTTTGTGCACTGAAAAAGTTTCAGTGATCACGCGCGTAACTTTATCCAAGTTTTTCTTTATTATTTGCAGCCATTGATACCTGCACTGTCCTTCCTGGGAGTCTCCGCAGTGCATTGTCAGATATACCGAATTTCGTTATAAGCAATAATTTCAACAGCTGTGAATCTAACCGACTTACGAATCTCCACGAAATGACTGTGAGCTGTATTTGCAGATAAAATTTCTTTTTATTGCATTTTTTCACCTTTCTGTTGTCTTCATGTGTTGTTTGGCAATTTCAGTTGCGAGCTCGTGCGTGATTCGCCTTTCCGCTTGTATTTTTGTAAAGGCCACATACATTTTCAAGCTTTTTTTTAGCTTTTTTCATGTTGCCTGTCCTAAATATTTATTCATTAAAGTCGAGAGCAGAGGTGGTATAGCCCGCGAAGCCAATGGCGGAACTGGGGAAAACTGCATTTCGAAGCTACCCAGCAACAACTGTCTGGAATCGGGACAATAATGGCGGTGCTCCATATATTCACATGCACGTGTTACTGTCCCTGTCTCTATCACTGTTACTAGATGGCGTTTAGATGCTATTTTCCCGCGCTCAGTCTCCGGCTGCTTGTTATGTACCCCTTTTTCTCACGACTGTGCATTGCTTTTATTATTGGAGGGTGATATCAGAATCAGCCTGCCAGGACCCTTGCATTCACATTACCCCTATACGCTACGCAGGCCCTTTCTCATACAGCCTGGTGCTTTATATGCCTAAGCTGTCCCGTCATACCTTTAGAGGCGTAACTTAAGTGTCCCCCATAATTTTTTTTAAGTGAAAGCTTCACTGAGCTAGCTTTGGCGCGTTTCACGACGCCGCAGTTTGGCATTCAGCCGACCATCGGCTGCTTGCCTAGTGGCACTCGGCCTGCCCGCCGCCCGCTTTTTCTTCTTCGCACTTGTGGTGGCGACTGCTGCTTCACTTCTTCCTCTACATCGCACACCTGCTTCATTGTCTGCATACAGCTGGCAAACTTCATTCGTACCATTACATATCGCCGGTATCCGCAGGTGGATGGATGGAAAAAATTTTTTTTTCTTTTTTTACAGATGCGATGTGCTTATGGACGTTGTTTATCACAATTGTGCGCTTTGGTCAATCCTCGGTAAAGGATGCCGCGATTCACTCCCGCCATTTTGGCTCGGAAAACGAGAAATATTTGCTCTTCGTTGTCCTTGCTGGCCAGCAAGAGTTCCCACAGCGTCACACTCGCGTTTTCTATTTTGGGGTCCAAGTCTGCCTCGGGACAGGACCATGTGACGTGCTCGAGTGTCGGTGTACCATGACACTATGGGCAACGTTCTTTGATATACACTAAGTATGTTGACCATGGGCTTTCATCTTCACATTGCGTAGGAAAAACCTTGTGCAATTTGTGCCTCTATGGATAAGCGCCGGTTTGTAATCTGCGCCAGTCTACTACCTCCTCTTGGGTTAGTCTTTTGTGTGGGGCTGGGTATATTTCTCGCTGGTCTCTGTATAGATCTAGTATATACGTGGGGATAACAGGGTCAAACCGGCCCGTGGTACAGAGTGATGACTCTGCTCGGTCGACGTACCCTCGAGCTAACGCATCTGCTGCATCGTTGCCCAGCTTCCCCTCGTGTCCCGGAACCTATACTATACTGTGTTTAGTGTTTGTTATGTCTTGCCATCGTTTGTAGGTACGATTGGCGATTCTGTTAATTCTGCCCCTTCTGTAGTTTTCGCACGCGTGTTTTCAGTCTGTCACTATAGTGAGCTTATGACCCGTTGCATCGCCGTCCGCCACCGACCGAGCGATCGCAGCTTCTTCAGCTGCCTCTATGATAGAGATGTTTATAGTTGCGCTGCATATTTCTTTCCCTCCAGCGTCCATTTCCGCAACGTTCGATTTGCGTTGGTATCGGTACTTTGCTCCGTCTATGTAGACTACGCTGGCATTGTCGGTGAATTCATTGTTGCGTGCTCGGGCTCTGGCTTGTCTCCTGTTGTGGTGCATATTTGAGTCCATGTGTCTGGGTATGGGAGAAGCCTTATGTTTTTCCGTTTTCGTCCCTAATCAGTTGCTCGTCTTTTTCTGTGGCCATGGGTATCCCTAATTTCTCCATTAATTGTCTTCCTATTGTTTGCGTGAGTCTGTTCAGTTGAGTGCAACGTTACGCTTCTAGTAGCTAGTCGAAGTTGTTCGATGCACCCAGTGCTATTAACATTTCAGTTGGTATTGGCATCGGAAGTCTTAGCGCCGTTTTGTAAGCTTTGCGTAGTATGGTGTCAGCTTGACCTCAAGCTTGTTAACTTCGTCTTAAAGGGACACTAAAGAGAGAAAGGAAGTGGGTTTGCATCGATAGAATGCCAGTTCCTGATTACAAAAAGACGACTCTTACTGAAAACAGAGCTGTTATAAGGTAATAAAGAGGCATAACAGAAATACAGGTATCGCCACCGCAGGCAAACGGCCGAGGCTCGCAACTACAAATCACGTGACGCGCTAGGGATCCCGGAGGCTGACAAATGCGAATTACGTTGAATTTTTGAATGCGGTAGTACGTTTTTTCTCAGACATGATAACACGCTTTTATCATACGTAAACGACGGCGAAAAGACAACGTAAACGTTGCAAGGCAAATACAAAAATATACGAGGCGCCACATGCGCCCTCTTCAGTTTTGGTTATGTTTCGGCTCGGGCATTTCGTGCGCACTCGGATAGTTTGTTTGAACCTGCAGCGCCTGAATTACGAGCTTGGAGCAGCAGATGCGCCTTGATGGTTCCCATTTGAGCATTCGGAGGCACGAGCGAGCGAAATCCGCTACCGCCGACACACTCCTTCGTTCACACTTCTGCGCCAACATATCGCCGCCGTTGCCGCTTCGACTGCGACCTGACCGCTTGACTGCAGCTACGTACGCCACGAAAAGCATACATATGCTAAGTACCGAAGGAAAAACGCATTATCATTTAATTGCTCACTAAATCAGGGCACATCTGACCAACATATACTGCGTCAACAAGACCTTCAACGTGCTATTTGCAGGCGTCGTAAACAAAAGGGGCATAATTGCCGCTCATACCAAGGAGAGCGTCGCTATATTGCGCTCGTCGCCCGGCGAAAAAAAGGGCGTCGGGTAAAAAGTAAAAACTAAAAATAACGAAGCACCAGAAATACATTACAAAAGGTTAAAAAAACGATTTGTAAAAAAAAAAAAAATAAACCGCCAGAAGCGGTGAGACTGGAACTTGCTACTGCTTGCTCTCTAACGTTCGGCACTAAGCGCTCGGCTACGCCGCGCCACAAGAACCTTGGAATTATTTCTAGTTTTTATGCCATGGCCCCATTTACAATAAAGTGATTCTACTGCCGGTCTAAAAATTACAACTTCTTGATCATCGGCGCATGCTGCCTGCTCTCACGTCTTGCAACTAATGTTCTGGATGCCTATGCGCACTGTATTGTGCACTGGATCCATTTTAACATGTGGAATTTCACAGCGCTGGCAAATGTAGTGGCGCCGGCACTTCGGTCATGTTCTGCTATCGTGGACGTAATTTTCGCTCAACACGGAGCTGTAGCACAAACCTTAAAGGAAAAAAGTGCGACGAAGCTTCAAAACTGACAAGCGCAGCAGCGAGGACACTATTTTGCTGGTAACTAAATCTTATTTGTATGTAAGCATGTCAGGAAGCGTTGCGATGACCGAGGGCTCGGTTTGTTTATGCACAGTGAAAGAAGGAGCGCAAAAGCTTGAGAAACATGTAAAGTATTGTGCATTACAAGACCTCTATGTTTTTTTTTCTTCCTTTATGGGCCCATCGCTCGGTAAATTACTCTCTTCATCGTTTTATTTATTTCGGCTGAGGCCGTCGTTGCGAGTACGCTGTTGCCAAGTTGGCCCTTGAGGGATGCGACGCCTCGGGCCGCGCCGGCTCGCTAGCTATCACGGAGTCTCCGCTTACGTCATAGTGTGCGTCACTCAACTCCAACTACGTAGTTGGAGGCCACAGTTTGAATTCAACCGGCGGGAGCAAGAAAAAACCTCAACTTATTATCGCAATATCTCAGCAATTATTCGATTTTTTGCTGCCGGATATGCGGCGACAGTGTCACCAAATGTAGTTTATTAGATTTTCATACCATCTTTGGCTGTCTTTAGTGTCCCTTTAATGTAGGCGTTATATTACCCCGATCGTGACGGGAATGGCTTTGAGTCTAAGTTTGTTCTGCTTTCTCATGCCCTTCATTTTGCTGCTGACACTTCGCACGATTCTGCCAACTTGATCTGTTGTATTTTTAAGAGAGGTGATGCTTTTGCTTCAGCGCCCGTGCTTAGTAGCCACATTCCCAGTTTCTGACTTCCGTTTTCTCATGTATTGTCTGATTTCCAACTTTAAGGGTGATTTGGGAGTCGTCTTTCCTTGCGCCTTTCTTGATTCGTAAGCATTCTGATTTTTCTGCTGAGCACGTAGTCTTCCGGCCCTTGTGTATTGTTCAGTGTAGCCAATCGCCTTTTGAAGCCACTCTTCTTTTTCTGCTAGGGATTCTGTGGTCGTCCATATTGTCGACTGGTCTCCTCCCCGGTTTGGTCAACGACAGCAGTTATTGAAGATGGTTGTGGTTTGTGGAGTTTAACATCCCAAAGCGACTCAAGGTTATGAAAGACGCCGTAGTGGAAATTTCCGGAAATGTCGACCACCTCAGGTTCTTTAACGTGCACTGACATCGCACAGCACACCAGCGCCCTGCTTTTTGCCTGCAACGAAAAGCGGCCGCCGAGGCCGGGATTCCATCCCTCAACCTTGGGAACAGTAGTCAAGCGCCGTAACCACTGCGCCACACTGGCGGGGTAGTTATTAAAGAGTAGCTGGCGAAGCAGCGTTCTTCACCTCCTTCGCAGCGTCAGTCCCGCTCCCCTTCACAAAGGCGCTCTTCAGCCGCAAGGCCCCTCGTGTAGCCCTCGTCGAGAAACTGCAAACAGCGACCTTCGGGGACGAGGCCACTGGTAGTCGCTGCGTTGAAGGCCTCCCATCGTTGTCGCTTGTATCCGACTGAGAGCTGCTGGTACCGTCGCCTAGGGAAGCGAAAGGCGTTTCTCATGGTATTGCTCTTATTTTAGACGGGGGTGCTACCGTAAATGCATTAGTGGACACCGGTGCCAAATATTCGATTTTGAGTGGCTGCATGGCGGCTGCTTTGAGGAAAGTGCTCACTGCTTGGCCAGGTGTGTACCTTCGAATCGCCGGCGGTCATATAGTTGCTCCAAAGGGGATGTGCACGGCTCCCATTCAGATTTATGATTATACTTTCGTCGTTAGTTGCGGCGTTTTGAGTGACTGCTCCCGTGACCTTATCCTCGGCGTTGACTTTCTGCGAGAGTATGGAGCAGTTGTCGACCTGCCAAATAGACTCGTTACGTTTTGGATGGGACAATCTGCCGAATGTTATAGTAGCGGTCCTCGCAATGCCGCACTTCGCATTTCCGCCGAGAGCGTCTCGTTGCCGCCACGAGGCAGAGTTCTTGTGGAAGTTACCTGCTACGATTTCCGTGCCGGCGATGCTGTAGTGAAGGCGAACCATTCACTCCTGCTTGCTCAAGACATCTGAGCTGCACGGAGCGTATTGTCGCTTCACAATGGCCGGGCTGCACTACTTGTCATAAATTTTTCTAATGAGCAAGGGCACTTGTTTTCGGGAACTGCTATTGCTTTCGCTGACCCTGTTCCGCACGGTGTGGTCTGTTTTGCATCCACGGCAGTCGAAACTAACGAGCCATCTCTGTGTCTCACATGTTTGTAATTGCGATGTCCGTGTCTCACATGTTTGTAATTGTGGCGTTTTTTATTCTGTCTTTTTCGGCCGCCGTACTATTTTCGGCTTCTCCTATGGCTACCCTTATCTCTTCTTTGGTGATTGGCCTATCCACCTCAGGGTTTTATTCTCATCTGTATTCCTGTTCTCGCTTTGGGAGTTTGGATGGGCCGCAGCATTCTTCCTTCAGTGCCTGTGTTAGTTGATGTTCCGTTCCGGTAAACGTGAGGGTTAGTTTTTTTCACGCATTTTCCGCTATCAGTTTTGGTTTTGTTGGATTTATCACGGCTCTAAGTATTTTTCAAGTTTGGACCATGCCTAATCTTCCTTTAAGTGTTTCCGTGAAGAGTGGCCACTCGCTCTTGGCTACTCGTTCAAACTGGTCGAGCCAGTCCTCCACATCTTCAAACGCTTCTCCGCAAAAGCACTCTGGCACCTTGGTGTTCTGTAGAGTCATCAGCGTAGGGTTAGGATGTGCCATATGGCTTGGGATGTCTGAGGAACTTGGGCGTTTGAGGAGTCGTTCGGCAGATGGCTGTACTCCGGCTCTAGGCCCAGAAGGCGTCGGCTAGCATGATGGCCAGGCGTGTCGATGTTTGGGATTCGCTGTGGACTGCCGGAAGGAGTTTTATGCATAACCCACCGCGCTCCCCCAGTGTCACGTCTCGGTAGAACGCCAAGGAGAGCCTAGCGATAGATGGTTTTAATGGTCGACCAGAACGAGTCTTGCGTTCAAGCTTCTTTCTCCTCCAGGCTCGCGCTTTTCGTCCCAGATGTCACCTTTTGCGTCGTCTTCTATGCGTAAATATATATATATATTGTCACGCCACTGACGACGACGAAGGGTTGTGATGGTCTGGGAGAAGCAGAGAAAAAAGCGTTGGTGCTTGGGGCTAGTAGGCTTCACCTTATCTCACTGCCATATCACTGTAAATAAACAGCCCTTTGCTATTCCATCGTAACAACTTGGTGGAAGGTGCTCCGTTCGATCCCTAAGTACGGCGCAGCAAGACCAACTGGAGTTTCGACGTAGTCGCCGCCTTGCTGGACTGCCACCGCTTCAAACCATCATGGACCACACCGATTCTAACCGTGCCAGCCGTGACGCTGCAAGCGAGGCTGGTGACAGGCCTGCCCCTTCCAGCTCTATTCCCTACCAGCCTTACCGGGAACCACGACCGTTTGCAGGAGAAGAAGGTGAGGACGCTGAGAAGTGGCTGCTTCATTATGAAAGAGTTAGTCGGTACAACCGGTGGGACCCTATCACCATGCTCACAAATGTCGTTTTCTTTCTAACTCACACGGCTATGACATGGTTCGAGAAAAACGAGGACAATTTGACAACTTGGGACCGGTTTACCACCGAGATCAAACAGCGTTTTGGTGACTCTGTACCGAGCAAAAAGCGGGCTGAGCAGACCCTTGCCCAAAGAGCTCAATTGCCGGATGAAACTTGTACCACTTATACAGAAAAGATCCTCAGATTGTGCAAATGTGTGAATTCCAACATGCCCGAAGAAGACAGAGTCGGCCACATTTTGAAGGGCATCGCGGCTGACGTGTACAACTTTTTAATCACCAAAGACAGCCTTGAAACCGTCTCCGATGTTATTAAACACATCCGCGCTTTTCAAGCTCTCAAAACGCGTCGTATTGTGTCAAAATTCGGGCGGCTGGCCAATGTGCCTACCGTGGCCAGCCTTGATGACCACGCCCAACTAGATCTTCCGTCGACGATCCGGCAAATCGTGCGGGAAGAACTCTTGCGGCTCAACCCACTTCCCCTGCACGAATCTGCTCAGGTCTCTGTCGAGAGGGTATCTAGACGGCCGGCTTCACCACCACAAACGATTACAGTTCAGCCTTTCCCGCAAGCTCCTGAAGTTGCAGCTTCCATTGACTATCCTCCTATGCATTTCGCCAACCGTAATGCGTCGGTGCCTGACGCCCCAAGGTATGACGACGCCTCAAGTGCACATAGATCTTCCATTCGATCTACCAGGATTCCTGAGCAGTATGAGCATTCAGCCAGACCTACGACGCACCCAGCTGTTCCCTGCTCTTATTCGCAACAGCATTTTATACCTTCCCCGCCGATATGGTACCGCTGCGGCGTCGAAGGTCACATCGCCAGATACTGCCGCAGTATGTTCCCACCTCGCTATAACCGTCCGGCGCTTCCAACAGTACCCAACAATCGGCAATACAATCCTGTTTTTCAACAATCAAATGCTCAGCGTGGGTATTACCGCAACATCCATAACCAGAATCTCCGCGACCACTCCCCTGCATCTGATAGAAGTGTTACTCCACCACCCGCCTTCCGTGCGCGTCGTTCTCCATCACCACGACAGCGCTCCATGTCGCCTCAGCATCCTCAGCAGGAAAACTAACCAGCGCGACCAATGGGGGTGAGGCCGCTGGAAATGTGCTGTGTGCCAACATCCCTCCAACTATAATGCTCAAAAACAAAATTCGTGTGTTTATTATGGTGTGTATACATTAGCTTTGGTGGATACGGGTGCGACTGTGTCTGTGATGAGTAATCAGTTTAGGCGCTTGTTGGGACGCAAAGTGATGTTTGAATATGACCGTGCTTCAACGTTTTGTGGTGTGAGTGGAGAGGCGTTGCGGACACTGGGTGTGTGTAGTGCGCAAGTGTCTGTGGGTGGTGCAATTTTTCAAGCCGAATTCGTAGTCTTACCCCATTCTACGCATGACATCATTTTTGGGAACGGACTTCTTGAAGTTTTGTGGCGCTACCGTGGACTGCCGAAGTCAAGAGGTTCATTTTGACGGCTCGCATCTGCCGACTCTTTTTGAAAGTGGCCGCAATGAAGAAACAGTTTTTCGTATTACCGAAGACACAGTAGTTCCACCCTTGTCTGCCATGTTCGTCCCTGTGTCCGCTCCACTTCTTGACCAGGTTTCATTTCAGGCCGTGGTGCACCCTGTTCACTCAGCATGCCTGAAGAAAAATGTTATTATCCCTCACTGTATGATCCCCGTGCATCACGGAAGTGCCTCGTTATGGACAATCAATCCATCGTCCGAACCCGCAGTTTCACCAACGGGATTGAAGCTTGCCTCCTGTGGGCCCGATGCGCCCCACATCGTTGCTTTGGTCACAGATGCTACGAGTGCCACCGCACCTCTGCCTACTGATGAAACTTCGATCTTCCGCATGATCAGCGCCGATCTCAGCTCACCTCAACGCCGTACTCTTGTGGATATTCTTCTACCATTTTTCGCCTATGTTTGACTTTTCTCAAACAGATGGACCGACCTCTCGCCCTGCACATCGGACCCATCATACTATCGACACTGGTTCGGCTCGTCCCATTCGTCAAAAGCCATATCGCGTGTCCCAATCTGAGCGCAAAGTCATTCATGGGCAAGTGGAGGACATGCTACAGAAGAAGGTGATACAGGAGTCATCTAGCCCCTGGGCTGCCCCTATTATTCTTGTACGCAAGAAAGACGGTTCTCGGCGATTCTGCGTCGATTATCGGCGTCTAAATTCTGTTACCAAAAAGGACGTCTATCCTCTTCCTCGCATAGACGATGCCCTCGACTGCCTCTCTGGTGCGTCCTATTTTTCTTGTCTTGATCTCAGATCTGGCTACTGGCAAATTCCAATGGACCCTGCGGATAAGAAAAAAACAGCCTTCGTAACGCCAGATGGCCTTTATGAGTTTAATGTTATGCCATTCGGGCTGTGTAATGCGCCAGCCACATTTGAACGCTTTATGGACACAGTTTTGCGCGGCTTAAAATGGGACATTTGTCTTTGCTATCTGGACGATGTCGTCATATTTGGGAAATCCTTCCAAGAACACAATGACCGTCTAGTACGCCTCTTGAATTGTCTGCACAACGCCGCCCTAATTCTAAACTCGAAAAAGTGCCGCTTTGGAGAGCGCCAAGCGCTGGTGCTAGGACATCTTGTGAATGGTGATGGCGTAATGCCGGATCCCCAGAAAACTGCCGCTGTTGCGTCTTTTAAACCCCCGCAGACAGTGAAGGAGTTGCGCAGTTTTCTAGGGTTGTGTTCGTCGCTTTGCTGACGTTGCTTACCCAATGACGTGCCTTCTCAACAAAAACTCCACTTTTGACTGGACACCAGACTGCGACGCGTCATTTCGTCAGCTGAAGTTTCTTTTCATATCGAAACGTCACTTTGATCGTGCTGCAGAGACAGAAGTTCACACGGACGCTAGTGGAATCGGTCTCGGGGCAGTCCTTGTCCAACGGCACGATGAACGAGAGCATGTTATCGCGTACGCAAGTCGTACCCTGAGCAAGCCGGAGCGAAACTACACAGTCACCGAACAGGAATGCTTGGCTGTAGTTTTCGCTGTGCAGCGTCTCCGTTCATATTTGTACGGACGGTCGTTTACTATCGTAACTGACCATCATTCACTCTGTTGGCTGCGGAACCTTCGAGACCCATGTGGTCGCCTCGCACGCTGGGCCCTCCGGTTACAGAAATATGACTTTGCCGTGGTGTACAAAAGCGGGAGGCGCCATGCAGACGCAGATTCTCTTTCTAGGATGCCAATGGCCACGACTGGACGTGACAGTGACGATTTCGACAATTATATATCGACCCTCGAGCCAGCGTTCCCCGACACAAGTGTTTTCAAAACGGAACAGCAAAATGATAGCAGTCTGCAGCCTGTCTTTGCCGCCGCCGAAGCCAGCGTACCTACAAGCCGTTTTTGTGTGCGTGATGGGCTTCTATGGAAAAAGAGTTATTTGCCTGTCGGCCAGCGATACCTACTCGTAGTTCCCAAGACGCTGTGCACGGACGTATTGCGTGTTATGCATGATTATCCAACTTCTGGGCATTTGGGATCGGTTCGAACACTCCACCATGCTCAAGAAAGATTTTACTGGCCCAGAATGCGCTCGACGATTGGACAATACGTTGCCAGTTGCGAGCAATGTCAACGCCACAAACGTCCAACTGCAGCTCCATCTGGCTTGCTGCACCCTGTGAAGACCCCGACAGCTCCGTTTGATCAAGTAGGCATTGACCTCGTAGGTCCGTTTCCGAAGTCCGTGGATGGAAATCGCTGGATTGTAATCTGCGTGGATTATCTCACATGTTACTGTGAAACCGCCGCTCTTACATCTGCTACGGCGCATCAGGTGTCGCTTTTCTTGCTGCACTCAGTCATCTTACGATACGGGCCGCCACGTATTGTCATCACTGATCGGGGCCGACAATTGACTGCTGATTTTATTGAAGAGCTCATGCATTTATGCTTCGTAACTTTCCGACACTCGACGCCATACCATCCCCAGACAAATGGCTTGACTGAGTGCGTCAACAGAACGCTTATCAACATGCTAGCCATGTATGTGGACGCAAGGCATAAGACCTGGGACACCATACTACTCCTCATCACGTATGCGTTTAATACCGCCCCGCATGAGACGACTGGGTACAGTCCATTTTTCCTTCTCTATGCCAGACCGCCACGCTACCCTCTGAATACTATCCTGCCCTTCACAAGCCGTGAAGACTCCTGTCTGGCTGAGACCCTCTGTCTCTCCGAAGAAGCTCGGAGAATCGCCCGATTACGGTCTGGTGCTTCACAAGAACGTTCTAAAGTGCGATACGATGCCAGTCACCGGCGGGTCACGTACTCTGTAGGTGATCTAGTCTGGCTGTGGCGCCCAATTCGGCGCCGTGGCCTACATCAAAAACTCTTGGCCCACTATGATGGACCATATATGGTTGTCAAAAACATCAGTGACTTAACTTATGCAGTCGCCCGCCTGACAGCATCGGGTCATCGGTCTGCCAAAACCGAACTATGTCATGTTGCCCGCTTGAAGCCGTGTCAGCCTCGCACGACTCACGAACACGCCCAGAGGGCATAGGCTGAGTAGGGGGAAATGTCACGCCACTGACGACGACGAAGTGTTGTGATGGTCTGGGAAAAGAAGAGGAAAAAGCGTTGGTGCTTGGGGCTAGTAGGCTTCACCTTATCCAACTGCCATATCACTGTAAATAAACACGCCTTTGCTATTCCATCGTAACAATATATATATATATATATATATATATATATATATATATATAGCAATTTTGACGTAGTTCAATATCTCAAGGATTATACACGATAACGACCAAATTCTGATTCAATATCACTCTTAACCTTCCACTTCCAGTCCCAGTGGGAAGCCACTTTGACTTACAGGGCCCTTAGTGACTGGCGCGACGTAATCTTCAGGCACAACTGATAGGTAAGACGAATGTAGCCGTGGCCTAAGGGCTGCACCACCTGGTGGCTTCCAGCTCCCCTTCAATAAAAGCTTTGAGCGATATCATGAGTGCCTTGTTGGAGCGAAGAGCCGGCGTCAGCGATGTCACCAACTTGCCAACTGTGACGTACCATGTCTGGAACACAGAACAGCCAGCTGCGACCTGCCACAGCATACCACGGGAACAACCATGGCTTGGTGGCACATCTCCGCTGTTTCTTCCGTGTACCAACCTTTTCATAGATGGCTGCTTCTACCAGGCATGGTGGCAGGCCTCAGGGATGGTATCATAGGCGTTTTAACCTCCTAGGCATGCCTTCATCACAGACCACAGGTATATTGTGAATAGACTTCAGGCATGAAGACAACTGAGGAACTTGGAAGCAACCATAAGAAAAAATACGACATAAAATGAAGTGCGGAAATAAATGAAGGATTCTAATCAGTTTAAAAGATTCTTGTGCTGATGTGCTGTATGTGCAGTCATGCACTGCGTTTGCAATAATGCATGGTATGTGTGTCATATATGGTGAATGGTCGTGAATGACACATAGCAATGCTGTTACTATGGTATTTAATCTCACACCTGACGACAACAGGGTTCCATTATTGTTCTTTCCTTTTCACTTCCTTTGCTTTCCTATCCTCAGCGCGCTCGGCTTTCTTTGCCGCTTTTAATTTGTGAAGACTCGCCGGAGGAGCTCTCGGAATGAACCGGAAACGAGGGCTTGGTACCGGCAGGTTAGCAGAGAATGCTGGATCCTCGCATCAACCCGATGCGAACAAGTCTTTGGAATGGCAAGAAATGTGCGTTTGAGCAGGGCTAAATTTCATGTATATCCTGACTCCGAACTTCAGTTTTGAGACGTCCATGAAGTCACAGTGGATAGCTTGATAACGAATTTGAAAGAAGCGGTGCAAATGGACTCTCGAGAAGTGTAAACGTAGCGTGTATTTCTTGTGCCTCCACATGTGTTGTTCGCGGTTGGTTTGTTTTCATTTTCTTATCGCGAAACACTTTTTGTTATACTGCAATCGACATATCTGTGATTTATGAATATTTCGTGAATTTGTCTAAAATAACGCTTAGGGACTATTTCGTGAGCGCTGGATATAGCCAAGCTGACGTTACTCTCTTTAGTTGTGCCATATAGTCTGATGTCTGCAAGTATCTGACGTCGTCAAGCAAATCTTCCGTCGCGCCCTTGCCTCGAAGAAACCAGCTCAGCAGGAGCATAAGCCAGCAGATGGAGGCACACTGATGACTATTGTTCTTTAGAGACCACAATTTTACAAGTTATCAGGAGGCCTGTTGAAATCTACAGCCTCATACATGACCTAAACATCTCTTCGCTTCGCAACCTCAGATCATACTCGTGGTGAATACAAAACTTTGCTCGCAAAATCCATTATGTACAATTATGCCGGGCAATGACCTGCGGATATATTGATTAGTATAGAGAAATGTTAGATGCACAAGAAATTGCTTTCGTAAACAATTTTGCGTTAAAAAAGGAGGCGTGTACAGTATTATGATGGGAAGGCCATTATGTACCATTATGTACTCGAATTTGCGCTCGTTCCAGCCTGTCTCCTCTTCTCTCGTGATCTTAATTTTTGCGCACTTACCTTCCCATCATAATACTGAATATGCCCTCCTTTTTTAACGCGAAACTGTTTACAAATGCAATTTCTCGTGCAGGCTAATATTTCGCTATACAAATCAATATGTCCTCAGGTCATTGCCTGGTATGCTTACCCTTTTCCCTAAATATTGTCAAAAACGCTCCCCTCCTTTTGTTTTCGCGGATATCTCAACTACCTAGTGAGAGCGCGGGAGCCATTTTAAAGGTAAAAATTTTGTAACGAGTCAGATGGTTACATCATGCTCATCAATATTTTAATGACGTCAGACTAGTGCACAGTTACCTCATAACTGAAGGTGAGGTCACCTAAGCTGGGCTTATAAGCTATGATAGTTCCTGTGCTCATAGCTAGTTCTCAGACATTTTACGGGAAGTGGCTTCATGTAAGGATGTCTAACATGGGGTTTGAAATCCTTGCATTCAGCATGGGAGAACAGAGACGTCTCATGTGCTTTTGATTTTCCTTAAAACGTAAGAACAATTATCCTAATGCCACAGACGTGAAACTAGCTAGTTATGCCAAAGCATCATTATGGACTAAAAGCTTCCAACCTCATATAAAAATATTCCAACACATTGACTCTTCTGAACAATAAATGTTATCTTGTAAAAACTATAATGAATGTAACGCCGACGGTATGAATCAGATCTGAATAGACAAATATAATACAGAACCGGGATATGAATTTGAATGCGCTCAGCTAATATGATTTGCAAAAAAAAACAAAAAACAAAAATTTATTCGAAAAAAACGTTCTGTATCCACAGACTAGGAACACATTGCAGAGAGCTCTCGCTCATGAGGTCATGAAAGGGAGAAAATAAGAATGGGTTCGTTCGAATTTATTTCCTATTGTGCGATTGACGCAAAGCAATAAAGTGGTAGCATGAAAAAAAAAAACCGATGCAATAAATGACTTTACTCAGCTTTGACCATCCGCTCGTATACGCGATGTTCTTCATTTGAAATATGCGGCAGCATTTTGCTACCGACGGCGATACCCATATTGACCGGCAGGCAATCCAGAGACAGCCCCGTAGCCACCCGGTGCGTATCGGCTGGCAGCGTAGCCAGCGGCACCTTGGCCGTAGGGAGCGTATCCTCCGTAGGCATATCCTCCGAGGGCAGGGCCAATAGAAGTGGAGCCGTAGGTACCGTAGCCACCGTAGCCATAGGCGCTAAAGTTGCCACCGTATTGGCCGTATCCTTGTCTACCGTATCCATTGTAGGCACTGGCGTAGTTGGGCGCAGCAACCCTTGCACCGTAGGCGAATGGGGCGACTCCGGCCGTTGAGCCTGCTGTACCGCCAGGGGTCGGCGGGACAACCGGTGCGGCGTTGAAGATGACGTCGGCGCTTGCCCCGGGTGCAGTGCCCGGCTCGTTGGTGTCCACTGTGGCACGGAATCCGTTTGCGTCCGCTATGTAGTTGACCCGGCGGTAGAGGCCGTACGCGTCCCGGTAGCCGTAGGAACCGGTTTTAGCATTGTTGGCGTCTCCCTGCTCGCTGTGGAACTGGCGGTTGCCGTACTCGTCCACGTTGTCGTAGCCGAAGCTGTACGGCTGAGGCGGCTGCGTGAGAATAAGTGCGCAAGAGTTGGTGTGAATTGACCAGTGCATTGCGCTAAGTCCCTTTGGGGCGGCTCTGTGGTTAGGGCGCTAGATCGCTGACCTCGACGACCTGCTGTGTTTGAATGGCGGCTAAACGCAAGCACCGTGTACTGTACTACATTAGTGCACGTAAACAACCCTAGATAGTCGAAGCCATCCGATCCCTGTACTATTGAGTAGATTATAGCCAGTGACACTTTGGGCATTGAACCCCGTGTAGCGTACGATACCATATCATACCATACTTTGTCATGCCATACGATAGCGTACCGTACAATACTATATCATTCCATGACATAGCATATATTGCCTATTGTACTATAAAAACTCGTTCTTGCGCGCTATATATACTGACTAGACGAATCTGCGTAGTGCCGTATGCGGTAGGCTGGAAAATGTTTGATGTTTGATTTGCGCTCTACGAGAACAAGGGACGTGCGTAGCCATAGAAGAGGGCAGATACGAACACTTAGAGTGTGAATATGTCCCTGGCGATCAGTGTTGTAAAGGCCACCCAAGCAGTTACTGCAGGTCTATTAGAAATTCGTAAACGGATAGGCAATAAAGACGCGAGACACACGACCATTTAAAGCGATCATGGTATATTACAAATGTTTCTATATGCTTTTATGTTGAACGGAACTTAAGATTACTCGGTTGTCAGTCTATTCTGACGAAACGCGATGAGCCTATCCGTACTCAGATAGTCTACAATATGCGTGTTTACTTACAAGAGAATAATACCAAAAAAGAATTGTGTACTTTCTATCTATGCAATTATGTTTAACGCGGTCAAGAATTACAACAGAGTACAAAATGTGAGGGACTTACCGTGGCATAGTCGGCGTAGCCTCTGTATGGAGCAGCAGTTGCTGTCGAGAAGTATCCAGGGCTCTGGTATGGAGCTGCGACTTGGTGGTGTCGTAGGGCGTATGTGCTGGCCACAACACAGACGGCGAGAAGTTTCATCTGTAGTTAGCAGTGCAGCTTTGATATAGAGGCGTATCTTTATGCGGACAGCATCAGCAGCGCAATCACCATCGCGCAGGTCAAACCAATGGACTGCGAAAAGCAAACACCCTGTACAAGTAGTAGGAGTTGGGTTGTATGCAGTTGTAAATGCAAAAAGGAAGCTTTGAGATCAGTGCGGTGACCCGTACTGAAGAAATGCGAAAGCTTACTTATCACTAATTATTATCAGTAATTCATAATCGTTAATCATATTCTCATTACGTGTGTTTTCTTTTACGATAATTATCTATTATAGCCACCAGCACAACATTTGGCTTCAATATTCGCGGACGCAATTCTGCCCCAGGTTCTGGCGACACAACATAGCCTATTAATGATTTTGAATTAAAAGAAACGGTTGGATCTCCAGCTGATTTTCTATGCTGGACGCAAGAATTTAAATCATTGATAATAATGACGACACTATGGAGTAAAAGTGAGGCGAGCTTTCCAGAGATCCAATATTTGCGGACGATCTGCATGAAGCGTGAAAAAAATCTACTGCATGGGGACAATCGATGCTTGTTTTCAGCTCAAAGATAATTTTTTGAACTAATTGTTCGCACGAAATGTTTTACACCAGAACTTAACTGTAACCATGGTACTAAATAATCATTAAAGGTGAGCGGGATAAATTAAATCTTGAAAGAGTATATAAAAGTGAATGCGCTCACCTGTTCGATCATTTTAGTTGTATTTTCAATCACGAAGGACGACTCGTAGTTTATAGCGGGCTCCTGTATTACCCAGGTGGTGAAGCTGTGCCTAGCGTTGTTTGTGGGTGCCCTGGACGTTGGGCCGTCGTTTTTATATCGCGGAGACTGGCGGCGCGTGCTGTGTTGTTGCAAGCGCGTGCAAAGAAAATGCAATCTTTTTCTTTTTGCTTGTTTACTTCAATGTGACCAGGTTATGCGGAGAGTTGCGGGGAGGTGAGAAACTCGTTGTCAAGAAGGCGTCTTGTGCGAAAAAGTGGTCGCGCAACGTCGTGGCAAAAACAAAAAAAATTCACGCTTTTCCAGATGAGGAGCACGCAATGCAATACACGCTGTCTGAATTTTGTTTAAGCCTGGCCTTTTATTACTCCTTTGAAAATGGCCCTGGTGACATTTTGCGTTCGTGGTTTTAGGCCTTTCTTCTTCAGCGTCATGAAAGGTGAAGCTAATTATTCGTTGCTAGTGCAGAATGGTGCGTGGAATCGCTTGCGGTAACGCTGAATTAGGATGGGCGTGTTACGGATGCCGAAGAGTAGTACATTAGCGTCAGAAAACAATATAAAGGTAGTCCGTGCTCCCGAATTACCTTGCCGTCTTTGGTGGACTTTGAACTAATCGGAAGCTTATTTCAAGTTAAGTCTTCGGCACACAGAATATCAATGAACCATTTCACACAACCCCTATTTAGGTAGGGCTTTACTTAGAGTAGAAATAACATCAAGTAGAGAGAGAGAGAAGAGAGAGAGAGAGAAACACTTTATTTAAACACGCCAGATATGTTTCATGTAAGCTTCACTAAACGACAAGAAAACACTTGGCAACACAAACACATCTGGATTATTGTTTATATATCTTTCTTGTACCATAATCAAGAAAAAGAAAATATCGCAGCATAAATTGCCAGACAAAAGACCTCGGTATAGTTATAGCGCATGCGATGGTTTAGTATGCACTTTCCGGAGTTTATTTTTAGAAAATTCTGTGGGCACTTTATATATGTTAAAAGTGATGGTTTTCAGCTAGTTTATGGTTCAAAGTGAAAAACGTGATTATGGGTGAAAAAAATTCTCATATCATACAATATTAAGAAGAAAAAAAAAGTCGTACATTTTATTGTCCCGGAAGCAAACGCTATCTACAGTTGATTATAATAAATACAAATATATACTGCTATCAGCCATGCCAGCTGGCTGTTTCGTGTTAACAGTACGTAATTTAAAAATGTTGGTTCAGCATTAGCGTTTCACACTGCCAACTAGCCTAAAACGTTCACAGACGCTTGGGCTAATACTTGGCCAGTCACATGCATGCAGTTTCCAAAACAAAGGAGGGTAGACAACAGCGCTCATCGCATACTAGCCATAGCTGTAGAACTCCGAATCGGGCAATCCTTAATATTGCTGGTGAATTTATAGCTCCTTGTATAGGTATATCAGCCTGACTGAATATTTAGAGAATGCAGTTCCTGAAAGATATAATTATATTGCTCATAACAGTGGTAGCCTATCTCAGCATTGCACGCGTTTGGACCGCGCCGAAATGCGTAATTCCGTTCCCTCAACGGTAGGGTCCCGCAACTTCTTTCTGCTCACTGGTTATCTCTCAGCGAGTTAAACCCCCTTGTTGCTGAGAGGTGTCTCAGAACGTAAAAAAAAAAAAAATAACGTGCACTCATTGAAGGCAGGATATGATTACGGTATGAGTAATTGCATAGTGTAACCACTGCCATACTGTCACCTTCTGAGACTGTTCACATGTGGTTTCTGGTATTAAGAATAAAAAACATCACATAATGCAACTTAAAGCGGAGCACACCCCAGGAAAAATGTTAGTAATTTATTTCAATGTTGTGATTTAAAAACAATTTGGAAAAAAATGCTCTCAGAGGATTCCAATTAGGGTTTCATTGCTGAGGTAAGTAGTGCAGAGATCCATTGCGGCACCGAAGTGACGTGAATAACAGGCTTTAAATACGCTCTTAATCTTTTTGACACTATTTTCGCTAGTTGTCGCCAGGTGATGTTGCTCAGAGGGCCCTAAAGCCGCTTAGAACTGATCAATCTAAACTGGAAAAAGGCAGAAAAAGAAATTCATAAAAGCCCGGGCCATCTACAGAAATAGATGAAATTTCGATCAAGCTGATTAATGAACTTGGTCCAAGAAGTAAGGAAATGTTAAAATCTTTGGAAACAGGCAAGACGAATAAACAAATTCTAGAGAGTTGGCGGCAGAGTAAAATGAATTTAATTTATAAAGGGGAAGGAGATAGGATGCACATAAAATCCTACAGACCGATTAACATAACATCTGTTATGTACAGGTTAGCCATGCAGGCGGTGAAATTAAAGGTGCATGCATGGGTAGAAAGTAACAAGATACTCAGAGAATTTCAGAACGGCTTTAGAAATGGTAGGCGCTTAGATGGCAGTCTGTTCGTGCTTACCCAATTTGCGTCGAAACATCTAGAATGGAAATTAGACCTTTGCATTTGGCTTTCCTGGACATAAATAGGGCGTACGATAACGTAAACAGGGAACTCCTGTGGAAGATAATAAAAGAAGAAGGTATCGGTCATCAGATAACAGATTTCATACAGGAAATATACTGGAATAACAACGTAGAAATTACATGGGAACGAATAAGAAGTACGGAATCTGTAAAGGTATGCGAAGGATTAAGACAAGGTTGTCCTCTATCACCGCTGCTGTTTATGCTGTATATGAGAAATATGGAACGGATGATACAAGAATGTAACCTAGGTTTTAGCCTGCCATATTTATTAGGCGGAAAGGCGGTAGAGCAGCGCCTCCCCGCTTTAATGTATGCAGACGATATTGTGCTGCTAGCAGATGCTCAGGAAGAACTGCAAACTCTAGTTAAATATTGCGGAGACGAAGGGGACGCTTTAGGCTTCAGGTTTAGCGCAGTTGAGTCGGGGCTAATGATTTTCAACGGCTCAACTGATCACGGTTTAAAATACCAGGCCATGAAATGCTCAGAGTGGCAGAATATAAATATCTCGGGGTATGGGTAAACGAAGGATCGGCATACGTTGAAAAGCATGAGCAATCACTTAAGGCAAAAGGGCGAAGAAATGCCGGGATAATGAAGCATGGGGATTTGTGGGGATACAACAGGTACCAGGAAACAGCTCTTCCCCCGGGGGAAATTACCAGAGGTCCCGCCAACAAGCCGACGACCGGACAAATGAGAGGAAACGGCCAATTTTCGGTTCCTTTGAATGTCTAGCCTCGCTACGGAGAGCGGGTGTACATTCTTCCCTTTCTTCCCGCGGTGGGCCACAAGGACAGCTTTCGGCTAAGTTGCCTCGTTGAATGCTACCCGATGACGTCGGGATTGATGAGCCAGCCCAAGTGCAAACACGCTCGGCGACAACCCGCTGACACCATCTACGCCGGCTAGACGACCACCTCCTCACCGTCAAGCCAGGACCAGTCAGAGGGGCGTGTCAGCGAGTGCGAGCAGTGTTGGTGTGCATGTGTGAGAGGGCGGGATAGTGAGGTGACAGAGACACTCCCTCATAATCTGGCCTGCCTTTCAACATACGGAATCGACGCTATAAAAACTGGCGATAATTGTGTGTGGTGAGTCGTAAAAAGGAGACTGTTTCTCTAGTCAGTCTCACTGTATATAAAAGCTACCCATCTCGCTTCAAAGTCCGTTTCCAGCCGCCTCGTCCTTGCTCGCGCCCCGACAACTCAACCGGGCTACACTACGCTCCCTGGGTAACGACAGAAAGGAATTATGGTACCCGGCCTTCGTTTAGGAAATGCGGTTTTGTGCCTAAAATCAGAGGTACAGCCGACATTAGAAATAAATCTGAGAGCGTCGGACGATTAGTCCTGGGTGCCCATGGCAAAACTCCAAATGAGGCGGTACATTGAGATATGGGCAGGGCATCTTTCGAAGTACGGGAAGCTCAGAGTAAAATATTATATGAGGAACGCCTGAGGAAATTGGAGAGTAACAGATGGGCAGCTAAAGTATTTAAATACCTATACCTAAAAAGCGTTGACTCACAATGAAGGAAAAATAACTAGGAAACTAACCAATAAGTAGGCTGGTCGCAAGGACGAAGAAATAAAGAGCGTTATGCGGTAGGTGTAAAACGCGAAAGGTAAAAACTGTATAAATTCTAGAGAAAATAAACAGTGTGGATCTATACCGAATGTGGAAAAGGCAGGTCAGGAAGGAAGCTTTTTTTGATAAATGAACAGGCAGCGCCCTACTTTTTGAAGCTAGATCAGGGTACCTTAGAACACGCAGCTACAAAAAAAATTTAACCATGAAGATGACACATGTGCAGTATGTGGTAAATCCACAGAAACAATTACCCATCTTGTACTGAAATGGGATAGTAACCATCCAGAAGTCGATGCAGGTGCAGTCACGCTCCCTGAAATCCCATGAGGTTTAGAGATACCAGTGGCCGGGTGAATGAACCCGCGGTTGAAGGTAGCAAAAAACGATTGGAAGATTGGTGGCTTAAAAGCCGAAAAGTAACATAATGATAGTCATGTAGAAACAAAAATCTAATAAATAAAGTGATGGCATAGTTAACTTATCTAAAACAATTATTAAGATATGGGGGAAAGAACGAGCATGATAGCAACTGCTACCACCCCGTTTCAAAGGGGACGCTCCTATATTCCATCTATCCATCCATACTGGAGTTACTATATGGGTTTTGCCAGAGCTGCGCGTTCAATTTCTTTTGCAGCCAAGCAACCGTGTACCACTGTGAAGCCAACCCGATAGGCGCTCCGGCTACATTGCATATCCACCGTGGGGACAGTGTGCCGCGCTGTGTGTGAGGTGTGGCAACTATGACTTATTTTGATTAGGACAAAGTAATCATTTCTCGACTGCTTTCCAGTCTCGCTACTCTACTCCTGCAATTATGACATATGGCTTCACTGCGCAACTTGAATGCTTATTTGACCATTCTAGTTCGAGTGTAGAAGTCTTCCAGCGGTATGGAATCGTCTCTACGTCGAACTCTGAGACATCCACCACTGTCACAACATTCGAACGAACCTTCGGTCCTAGCAACTCGCTGTTGTCGTTCGTCTCTACCAGGGTGGCAGTTACCGAGTTGTTATCCCAGCGGTCTATTTATCTTCTTACAGTTGTTTCTATGCACCAGCCACGAAACCGGTTTATAGGCAATAGGACACATTTTCAGGCGCCGGCTAATGCTCATGGGTAGCGTCGTGTATCTTTCGATGCCAAATAATGGTTCACATTTAAGATCCGCCTTTAAGGGAGTGGCGCAATAGCCTAGGCTACCAGCCTACATAAAAGCCCCGCTTTAATTAAGACGTATGAACGTGCCTGCGTTGACTAGGGGTAAAGTGAATTCAAATGCCATGGCAGTATAATTTTAATGACACCCTCCTGTATGCAAGGGGAAGCACGAGTTGACATTCATTCAGGCACCTTTCAGGCTCCGGAGAAATACTCAAAGGTTGCGTAATGCTTTCGCAACAGGAATTAGCTATATTAACTTGGCCCGCACAAACGATTCCAAAACACAAATTTATACAACATTAAAGATCTCAAAAATATGTTTTAACATTGCGTTTTTCGACTGGCTTAAACTTCGAGTGATATAAAGCGATAAAGGTTTACTTGCGATAGTTTCTTACCGTTTCGCCTGCTGTACGTACCGTGTTTTACTGCACAGAGCATGTACTGCGCGAATCCATTTCTATGCGCACTATGGTTTATAGCTTTTCTTGCGCGCTCTTCACTCGATTTCGCTTGAGAAACTCAATTCTCGGAGCCGTTGGCAGTTTAACGGCCCGTTGCGGGTGTCCAAGCGGGCACCCGAAACCGCCAGACAAGCCAACGTTCGTGCTAGATGGAGTCAGTTGGCCGAGCGAGAGCCGGCTTACCTTCGCTCGAAAGCTAAAGAGCACAACCAACGCAACTGTGCACTGTCACAGGACATCCCATCAGTTCTTTTGCCCAGTATTGGTATAGTAAGCCCGCAGCGCGCTGAAACTCGACCCGCGCCACGCTATCTACCGTTCTCAGGTACCGGCTGTTAGCACGTCAGCATATTGTCCAAAACAAGATGCCGAGAGGGATCAGGCATTTCGGTTCATGTGTAATCACTAATTCTTTTTACTTAAAATGGGCATACGTACCTCCCCACCTGCGTTTCTTTGCCGGCTGTATTTATACTGAAATTTACACGTCTCGCTCGCCACCACTTAACCAACCTTCTAACTCATACAGTCGCCTAATCTTGTCAAATAAAGTGGAAATATTCAACTAGCAATATTTAATTGTGCCGCAGCACCATGCCATGCACCTAATCGCACTTCCCGTACTATGATCTGCGACGCACGAGGCCTCCATAGACCACATTTCACCAAGGTTGCCAGACTGGGACGCCGTATTTTGCGCTAGATTTGGCCCAACGTCGCCTGGAAAATGTTGGCTATACCATATGAGTGAATTCCCATGATGGCTCCGAACAAAATTAGGAAAGGATTACAAAGGTTTCACTAGGGAGTGCAGCCGCTGTTTTCGCTCTTTCGTCTTCGTTGTATACCTCTATAAGTTTTGTGCACTGAAAAAGTTTCAATGATCGCGCGCGTCACTTTGTCCAAGTTTTTTTTTATTATTTGCAGCCATTGATACCTGCACTGTCCCTCCTGGGTGTCTCCGCAGTGCATTGTCAGATATACCGAATTTCGTTATAAGCAATAATTTCAACACCTGTGAATCTAACCGACTTACGAATCTCCACGAAATGACTGTGAGCTGTATTTGCAGATAAAATTTCTTTTTATTGCATTTTTTCACCTTTCTGTTGTCTTCATGTGTTGTTTGGCAATTTCAGTTGCGAGCTCGTGCTTGATTCGCCTTTCCGCTTGTATTTTTGTAAAGGCCACATACATTTTCAAGCTTTTTTTTAGCTTTTTTCATGTTGCCTGTTCTAAATATTTATTCATTACAGTCGAGAGCAGAGGTGGTATAGCCCACGAAGCCAATGGCGGAACTGGGGAAAACTGCATTTCGAAGCTACCCAGCAACGGCTGTCTGGAATCGGGACAAAAATGGCGGTGCTCCATATATTCACATGCACGTGTTACTGTCCCTGTCTCTATCACTGTTACTAGATGGCGTTTAGATGCTATTTTCCCGCGCTCAGTCTCCGGCTGCTTGTTATGTACCCCTTTTTCTCACGACTGTGCATTGCTTTTATTATTAGAGGGTGATATCAGAATCAGCCTGCCAGGACCCTTGCATTCACATTACCCCTATACGCTACGCAGG
>JAJIZL010020193.1:20517-69963 GCA_023969395.1 Amblyomma maculatum | reverse complement strand
GTGGTTACGGCACTCGACTATTGTTCCCAAGGATGCGGCATCGAATCACGGCCTCAGCGGTCGCTTTTCAATGGAGGCGAAAAGCAAGGCGCCCGTGTGCTGTGCGATCTCAGTGCGCGTTAAAGTAAGCCAAGTGTCTTGTAATTGGCTGTGGTCAAGTCAAAGTAAGGGGCAATGGACGACATAGCCCCGCCGGGGTGGCGCAGTGGTTACGGCACTCGACTATTGTTCCCAAGGATGCGGCATCGAATCCCGGCCTCAGCGGTCGCTTTTCGATGCAGGCGAAAAGCAAGGCGCCCGTGTGCTGTGCGATGTCAGTGCGCGTTAAAGAACCCCAGGTGGTCGACATTTCCGGAGTCCTCCGCTACGGCGTCTCTCATAGCCTGTGTCGCTTTCGACGTTAATCCCCATAAACCAAGCCAAACCAAAATAAACGAGACATCGTCTGGTTGCTTCTTGATTCCCAGATGGCGCGGCGAGCGTGCGGCGTCCACCAACGACGGCGGTTACTAGGCAACGACTCTGTGCCTCCCGCCACGCGAAATTCCTCTTTCATGGCCAATGTCACTTTCGCTACAAAACGTTGGTGTGACATTGACCTAATTAAAGGTAAAAATGTAATTAAATGTAAGTGTTCATCATTCCGTGGTCTCCACTGAAAACTATACTGCGCCTTCCTTTCCCCAAAACCTAACTTGATTGCCCCGCCGGGGTGGTGCAGTGGTAAGACGCCCGACTACTGTGCCGGAGTTCCCGGGTTCGATCCCGACCTCGGCGGCTGCGTTTCGATGGAGGCGAAACGAAGAGGCGTCCGTGTTCTGTGCGATGTCAGCGCACGTTAAAGAGCCCCAGATGGTCGAAATTACTCCGTAGCCCTCCACTACGACTCCCCTTTCTCTCTTTCCACTTTCACTCCCACCTTTATCCCTTCCCTTACGGCGAGGTTCAGGTGTCCACAGCTACAAGTGTGACAGATACTGCGCCTTTCCCTTCCTGTGAAAATTATTATTGTGATTATTATTAGCCCCGCCGCGGGTCCCGCCGGGGTGGTGCAGTGGTAAGACGCCCGACTACTGTCCGGAGTTCCCGGGCTCGATCCCGACCGCGACGTCTGCGTTTCGATGGAGGCGAAATCAAGAGGCGTCCGTGTGCTGTGCGATGTCAGCGCACCTTAAAGATTACCAGGTGGTCGAAATTACTCCGTAGCTCTCCACTCCGGTTCCTCTTTCAGCCTTCACTCCTACCTTCCTCCTTTCCCTTATGGCGCGTTCAGATGACCACAGAAACAAGCAGTAACAGATACTGAGCCTTCCCATTCCTGTGAACCAATTAATATTACCCCGCCGCAGTGGTGCAGTGGTTAATGCCCGACTACTGTGCCGGAGCACCTGGGTCCTGGGTTCTATCCTGGCCGCCGGCGGCTGCGTTTCCATAAAGGCGAAACAGAGGCGTCCATGTGCTGTGTGATGTCAGTGCACGTTAAATATTGGTACTGACTACAGTGACGGGGCCCGTCACTTTAACAAGGCCGCTGCAGTGACGGGGCCCGTCACTTTAACAAAGGCGCTGCAGTGACGGGGCCCGGCACTATATAGGGCACTGTGCACAAGTTAGCACAGTGCCCTAAATATCTGTTAGCATGCATTTTTAGCAATTGATACGATAAAATTTGTTTTTATTGCAGTAACTTGTGTTCATTTTTATAGCTCAGTGAGAGCGAGAGTGCTAAAGCCCGCTTTCCGAGTCTACTTGAAACCTCAAGCGCGCTTGGGGAATCGGCATCGGGCCAAGCACGATTGGACTCAATTGCGCTTGAAAGTGGCCGTGTGACAACCTCCGATTTGCATTGAGTTCGATGAGCATTTACTCAATGAGGATTGAAAGTGCCCGTATGACAGGAGTATAAATCCCGAACGCTTTAGATATATATTTTACACATATATTCCTTACAGCTATTGCTGAATCTCGCGTTACACAGGCTTAACCGTCCTGGGACTTTTTCCTATACACACACGTGACGTTACATGACATTAGTAAGAAATGCATAGGAACCGTTGCATATTCTAGTATTAGGTAACATAATGGCGATAGCGTAGAGGTAGGTGCAGCGTCCACCTCTCGTGAAAGATTAAGGTAGTTAGAAACTTGGTGCTGCGCAATTAAAGCAATATATGTATCACTGCACAAATTTATTTGTTTCAATTGCATAAATTTTTAACACTTGGTAGCGGCCGGCAGATTAAAACCTTTTATATTTAATTCATGTTGATGCATATCTGTATCTTACCTTGATAGAATGTTTCAACGGTACACTTCATATGCTTGGCAAATGAAGGCTTCAAGTCATGCCGAGTCGAAAGGAGAAAAAATAATTTACACCAATTTATTTAAAGATGAGACGAGGGCCGAGGGGTATACAATTCAATATACAATTCTCTGTGCATGCATGTATGAAGAGAACAAAGCTGGCATTTCCCAGTTTATACACTAAGCATACGACAAAATATCAACAGGAAACATTGCATATTTTGAGACAAAAAATTCATGTATAACAATTTCGACAAAACCACACCTTACTTCTTGGCGCAGATGTGACAGATGCACATTTAAAGTGAAGCCAATGCAAGCATGCGTCACACCCAATGGCGTTGTCGTCAACCTTTTGCTGACACGCACTACATGTCCATAAGCCAAGGTTACGCTTATGAGCAACTGTTGCAGAAAGCGCTGCCCAACCATCATCAGTGAAATATTTGCGGATTTCATCTATTTGAACTCTGTCATCCAGAACTGCTGAAGGGACTTTCTCATGGGCGACTTCAATTTCCGCTTCACCAATCCTGTGTCCCCCATTGATAGCTTTTTCTGCTACATCGACTTCAACAAACCACTGCAGCAGCATCATGGAACGTTCAAGGGGTGCCTTCATTAAAAATGTCACTATACTGATAATGTTATAGTGCCGGGCCCCGTCACTGCAGCGACGTTGCTAAAGTGACGGGCCCCGTCACTGCAGCGGCCTTGTTAAAGTGACGGGCCCCGTCACTGTAGTCAGTACCTTAAATATTCGCAGGTGTTCGAAATTGCTACGGAGCCCTCCACCACGGCACCTCTTTCTCCCTTCCCTCCTTCACTCCCACCTTCCTCCTATCCCTTACGGCGCAGTTGACGTGTCCACATGAAAATTGTGAGCTATTGCACCTATCCTTTCCTATTATTATTATTCCCCCCGCCGGGGTGGCGCAGTGGTTAGGGCGCTCGACCACTGTGCCCAAGGACGCGGGATCGAATCCCGACCTCGGCGGCTGCTTTTCGATGGACGCGAAAAGCTAGTCGCCCGTGTACTGTGCGATGTCAGTGCACGTTAAAGAACCCCAGGTGGTCGAAATTTCCGGAGTCCTCCACTACGGCGTCTCTCATAGCCTGAGCCGCTTTGGGACGTTAAACCGCAAAACTAAACCAAACCATTAATATCGCACAACACGCGGAGAGGCGTCCGTGTGGGGGCCTTAGTGCGATGTCAGCGCACGTAAACATCCCCAGGTGGTCCCTCCATAGCCCTCCACTACGACTCTTTCTCTCTTTCCACGTTCACTCCCACCATCCTCCCTTCTCTTACAGCGCAGTCAGTTATCCACAGAGCAAGTTACAGATACTGCGCCTTTCATTTCCTGGGAACTAATTATTATTAGTAGTAGTAGTACTAGTAGTATTAAAATTATTTAAAAAATTACGGATTCAAAAGGCGATGTTAAGACGGCTATCGTGGCTACTCTCTCAGCTTTCGCTCGTATCACTATGTTCAGGCCTTGCTTAAACCCCCACAACTTTTGACGTGTTGTATTTGCGGCAACGAGGTATGTTTTTAAAGCGGAAGGGAACACAAAGGGAAGAAACACATTTTTTTAGATGAAATCCCAGTCGGTGGGGACAAGTCGGTTAGACCTGCAGACGCGGGTATGAGGCTTAGGTGGCATTTGATGCGAATCTGCCCTGCGACGCTCTCCTCAACTTTTATTCGGGAGGTTTCACCTTTGTCTGTTTCCTATCGAGGTGCTGCAATATAATAAAGAATTGGTTGTAAGGAAATGAAAGATGCAGTATCTGTCGCACGTTTTTCTGTTGCGACTATAGGAAGAAGGAAAAGAAAACCCACGGGCCTGCTACTGGCTCTGTAGCTGAGCCACCTCCGCTGCCTCCTGCGGACAGAAGAGAACTGATTTGTCTTGAAGATACACTAACCAAAATTGGCCTCGAACTCGCACCACATAAAACAGAATTGATTAGCATCGACAGAAAACATAAAACCAACCCCAGTATGCAGATCCATCTTCACATCGGAGGCAACACCATCACCTCCTCAAATGGGCAAATCCGCATTCTTGGCCTGCCCATATCAAGCTGCAACAGCCCCCAGAGATGGGTTCATCAGTTACAACGCCTTTGGCCAGCACTGCTACATACTATTCGTCGCCTGTCCAACCGGCACGGCGGTGCGCGGCAGCATGCCTGCCGTTCGATGGCCAGAGCAGCGGCGGTCGGAAAAATCCTCTATGGCACACCCGTCCTCCAACTGTCGAAGACTGACTTCGCTAAGGTCGAACGCCTTCATCGTGCAACACTACGCACTATTACCGGTCTACCTAAGTACACTCCTATAGCCGAACTTGAGCGTTTGACCGCTCTACCACCGCTCACTACCATCGTTACCGAGTCACAGACGCGTCATCGAATACATCTAGAGAACACTGTCCAGGGGCGTCGCCTGCTGGCCTGGGATGAACAGCGTAACGACACAACACCAGCCCTATATGCATCACTTCCCCCTTGGGAGATGCCAGTAGTCACACGCGTCCATCGCCGACCTATAAACCGCGATTTTGTCATTCCCCGGGAGCTCCTAGCTACCAATCACCGACAAGAGCGAATCCCCGATACGACTGACATATACACCGATGCATCGATTACAAGCGAATTCGCATCTATGGCCTGGGTATGCGATGACAACCCTTTCCTTTCAGGCGCTTACGCCTGCCATCTACCTCAGGGTACCCCTCTTCACGCTGAACTCCTCGCGATTTGGGGAGCCTTGTCAGGAGTGCCTTGCACCGGAACTGGGTCACTACGTATTCTTACTGATTCCTTTGAAGCTTACAAGGAAATCGCTACTCCGGGTTCACAAGATGCAACAGGTACGGCTATACAGCGCCTCCTTAAACGCCACCAACACGCGACCAGAACTGTCGCTATTCACTGGACCCCAGGTCACTCGGACGAGTCAGGGGGCCATGCGGCGGCACACGCCGCGGCTGCCTTGGCAGGTGGGATGGCCACATTTACTTCCCCACCCCCCTTGCTTCATCCTTATTCGACCTTGGGCGGGCAACTCACCCCTTCTCTTGCCCTTATGCACTATACTCGGACCAGTCTTCGTAGCCTCAGTCAGCATCGCATGCAGGTGGCCACACCAGACCCACCTTTTACGAGAAGAACCCACCTCACCCGAAGTCAAGAAGTATTTTTGAATAAGCTCATAGCCCATGCGGCTTACACGCCATGTATTATGGCCCGCTGGCGTCAGTATAAGGAGAAAATGATTACGTGCCCCAACTGTACGACTCTAACCTGCGGCGGCATATCTCATTTACTTTGGGAATGCCCTGATTTTTCTACTGGACGCCCCGAGATCCAACCCTACCACCTGAACTACCGTTCCCTTCTAGAAACTGATGCTAACACACAGATGATATTTGCCAAGTATGGCTCGCTTAGTGGCCTGGTTAGAGCAATGTGATTCGAGTGACGACCTAAACAATGAAGATTATGTCTACTCCCCTTTATCCCCATCCATGGCCATGAGCCTTCCCATTCAATAAAGGACATTCAATCAATCAATCAATCATTTATAGGAAGGGAAAGGCGCGGTAACTGCCTCACTTATTTTCTGTGGACACCTAGGGAAGGGAGAAAGGCGGGAGTGAAAGTGGAAAGAGAGAAAGAGGAGCCGTAGTGGAGGGCTACGGAGTAATTTCGACCACCTGGGGATCTTTAACGTGCGCTGACATCGCACAGCCGCCGAGGTCGGGTTCGCACCCGGGTACTCCAGCACAGTAGTCGGGCGTCTTACAACTGAACCACCCCGGCGGGGCGGACAGAAGAGAAAATAAAGAAAGAAAAAGAAGAGGGAGAGAGAGACGCGCGTCGCAACAGCCGTCGTCCACCATCGAAGCGGTGGCGAGTGCAATGACGGCCTAGGGGAAATGGGCCGGAGGGTGGCTGCTCCTGGCCCTGATGGGGCTGGGACAGGTAGGTCACTGCCGCTTGCGGCGGGGGCTAGGCTGGCTAGCCTGCCACCGAATTTTTATCTGTTGTAGGCCGTCATTGCACCCGCCACTGCTTCGGTGACGGACGACGACTGTTGCGACGCGTGTCTTTTTCTCCCTCTTCTTTTTCTTTCTTCCTACTCCGGTTAGGAAAATTGAACTAATCTGGGTCCCGGCCCACTCGTCTAATCCGGGGAACGAGGCGGCTCACGCGCAATCCCGAGATTTCGTCGACCGGGCAGTGAGCGCGCCCTCCGACCCGAATTTCACGAAGGACGGGTTAATTTCTTTTCATGACATTACCCATCACTTCAGGCTGGAAAGGCGCACATATCCGCACCCCCCTCCCCCACAAATCTTTAACAAAGGCACAGGAAGTTACCTGGCGCCGACTACAAACACGCTCTCTCCTAAATCCGGCGGTGCTTGCCCTGATGTACCCAGGCCAGTACAATCCAACCTGCAGTAAATGCGGCGAAAGAGAGACATACGATCATATTCTCTGGAACTGCGCAAATGATCCACCTGCGGTGGAATTAATACAGCTCCCTTCTCCCGAGGAGTGGGAAGCCGTGCTGGTCAGCTCGGACCCGCAGATTCAACTACGGGCCATCGAGCGGGCTAATAAGGTCGCCGCCAGCCATGGACTAGCGGCCATCTAGTACGTCTCTCCATAGACCTGCTTGAGCGACGAAATAAATGTTTTCCAATCCAATTCAATCCTACAGCCACAACAACTGCATGACAGCCTACAACAGATACAAATCCGGTGGCAGGCTAGTCCCCGCCCCAAGCGGCAGGGACCTACCAGTCCCGGCCCCGTAGGGCCAGGAGTAGCCACCCCCCTTCAGCACTCGGGCACCTCTCCCTTTCGCCTCCATGGAAACGCAGCTGCCGGCGGTCGGGATCGAACCCGGGTACTCCGGCACAGTAGTCGGGCATCTTAGCCATTGTCCTGTCCCTATGGGGCAGTAATATTTACATCTTTGATGTTACTCTACAAGGTCATACCCTGTCGTACGCTCAGCCACGCTGCATACATGCTGTGTACATACATACGCTGCATACATGCATACATGCTGCATACGCTGTGTATGCAGCTGCACTTCTTTTTCGGTCCCTTTACGCTTCATACATACCTGCATGCATGCAACTTATTATCCCCCTTTGAAGTCGTCCACATAGCATTTTCATGACCGCTTCTACGTTTTTAAGCACTCTATAGAATTAAGGTACTCTGACAGCTACTTGTTTTTTTTCGTAGTATGCCTCTATGCCTTTAGTCCCGCCGCAAGGGACGATGCCTGTGTAAGCATAGTGGTGCCTACGAGAACAAGGGATTGAAGTTTGGCCGCAGCTGCCGCACCTAAAATAAGGTGAAATGCGAGTAACACACACGCACTGCGTAGTGTCAATGCACATTAAATTAAGAGACGGCAAGAAGAAAATTGAAGTTGGCCGGCATAAATATATTGTAACGAAAAAGACGGCATCCTTACCCTGAAACAGCTACGAGTCTTGGCGTTGAAACTATAAAAAGAAAAACCTTCCGGGAGCACTGAAGAAATGCGAAAGCCTGAGCATTGCTACACGGTAGATCGCGCTCCCGTGTTTAGCATTTCCTAGCAACGCGCCTTGCTAGGAAATGCTCTACTCGCATATTGTCTATCCTTTAATTTGTAATATACGGGTAGTAGAGTGCGTGTATGTAAAAGAAGTTTCGAAAGGGGTGCTGCTACAGGCGGGACGCGTTAACGTTGTCGCGTCATAGCCTTAAAGGCTTAAGTGCCCCCAATATTTAAGGTGAAAATCTTATGTCGGCATTGGAACCGTCCGCAAAATTTGTCCGTCAAATTTGCTGCCGGATTTGACGCCATAATGGTGGTGTGACATCACCAGTCATGATCCGAAGAGCAGTGTGGTGAAGTATGTAAAGGCAGTGATAATCTATACAAACTTATGGTCAATAGTCATAAATCATGATCAGTTGTCTTGTGCCTCACTATGGTGGTGCAGTAGTCATGGCGCTCGTCTATTGTGCCCAAGGATGCGGAATCGAATCCCAGCCATGGTGGTCGCTTTTCGATGGAGGCGAAAAGCAAGGCGCACCTGTGCTATGCAATCAGTGCACGTTAAAGAACCCCAGGTGGTCGAAATGTCTGGAATCCTCCCCTACGCGTCTCTCATGGCATGAGTTGGTCTGGGACTTTAAACCTCATAAACCAAGCTAAACATTTACTTGTATTTTTATTGTCACGCATACTCAGCAGCATGCAGCTACCCCGTTATGGGAAAGGGCACCTGCCCCGCTTTAGCGAAGCCGAGTGCGAACATGCCTGAGCCGCCTTGAAGCAGCTTGTCCTACTCGGAATCTTAGGTTCCTAGAAAGCCCCATTCCGATGTCAGCGATCATGGCCCCCTCCCATCAAAGGCGAATCCCGAGATGACAGCGCCTCCTAACTCGACCATTTCATGCGGGCTCATGACATTACGCAGCCCGACGACCACTAATTATATTCAGTGTAGGACCATCTAACCGGCCAACTGTCAGCGGCCAGAGCCATGTCAGTGATCTCCGTTGTCGTGACGCTGGGACTAAGTCGACCCGTCCTTCACTTGGTAGCGTGCAGAGACTCCGGGTTGATGAAGGATTGAATTCTCGAAATTGGTAAAATATATATAAGCAGGTTTAATGGCACTTTCAGAAAACTTATTTACATGAAAAAAAGGGTATATCAGCAAAATGGCAAGCGTTAAGAGTTCATAGCGAGAAGCGTCTGGATGAGCCGTTTGCCCAGGGCTCAGAGCCTCATTTCGTGCTCTGCAACGTCTTTAAATCTCCTATGTCCAGCCCCTCTCTGAAGATGCTGACCAATCAGTTTCAGGGCGCACCCTTCAGATATCGGCAACCAATCGAACACATCACTGCACTGATGGTCTGATGCACCGACTGTTCCAGTATTGTTTCGTAGAGCGTGGTCACTTGTTGTCGGGTAGAGCTTGGGAACGGCGAGGAGGTAAATTTCGATTCTTCTGCAAAGATCCGCTATGTTGGTTTCGGCAAGTGGATTTCCTTCTCAGAAACCCAAGTGTACGTGCGCGCCACGAATACTGCTCCCAGCATTGTCCCTTTCCGGCAATTGCAACTCTTTCCTGCATTCACGGGAAATCCTCTAATGGCCGTAATCCTCCAGCTCCTTTCTTCACCTGTACGTCAGCGGACGTGTCACTCCGATCGTCTCTTTTGGACAATAGGCATTCCTCACTTGACAATAGCGCCTCTCGACGGGAAGGGTGAACAGTTGTACAAAAGCACTTCCGGCTATTTCTCACAGGGTGACGTTTCTTTGTATTTTTCTTGACGTTCCCTTGACAGGGCCAACTTGGCAGTTGTAGGGTCACGACAAAGCAAAGCATGCTCACACAAAAAGATTCGTGTGAACACGCTCACTTAGAGTCCTTGCACAAACAGCACATATCAATACCATGCCCACAGGCGCAAAATAGTGCGCGCAAGCGCGGACCATGCACGGTCACAACACCGTTCACAGCGCCGAAAACGGTGACGTCGAATCGTTTTTGGTGTTCCCTGGATCGAACCCGACTGTGACGAACGCGTTTTGGTGGAGGCGAAATGCAAAACATCAGTGTGCCGTGCGATGTCACTGCATGTTAAAGATCCTCAGGTAGTCAATATTATTCCGGAGCCCTTCAGTATGGCACCTCTCTCTCGCTCTTCCTCGTTTCACTATCATCGTTCTCCCTTCCCTTACAGGTGTCCGCGGAGATGTGTGACAGGTACTGGCGAAAGGACAAGAAAGTGGAACTTGCTCTGAGCAAACTGACACTGAAGTTTCTGAAGCAACGAGTGTTCTCATATCGCCACAGACGCAAGTTAAATTCAAACCTCTTCTTCGAGAGTGAGTGAATAACGACTCTGTTTATCCCATAAGGGGAAGAAGCAGGATGAAGTGAAGGAAGTTCTACTCCGGGTACCTGCGCTCTTCCTTCATTACTTTTTTCTTGATGCCTTCCCCTGCCATGCAGATCAGGTGTGAACTTAGTGTGCGACGTTCCTTTCCTCCTTTTTTGCACATAAAAATATGCGACCGAATTAAAGAGCTATCTTATTAAACTAGCGAAAGATACAGAAACACAAGAAAAGAAGAGCATGGGACAGCGCTGGACTGACACTGAGGTTTACTCGATGAAAGAGCCGAATTAAAGAGCTCTTCTTGGTAGTTTTGTGCAATATACGCTTATCGGGTAGTGGATAACCGTTATTTGTACTCAAATGAGCTTGAAGCTTCGTTATCATTCTGGTAGTGTTCATCTTTACCCATCTTAGATGGACGGATGACCGGAGTGAAGTGTATGGAGGGGGAAACGTTTAAGTGCATAGGCCCCGCTTCGTTCAGGTAACTATTTGTCCACCGATATAGGAGGTCCTCTACACCCCACCCCCGGCAGGCAGGTCAAGCGGCTGGAGCCGAGGCCCCGCGACTAGAGACAATCAAAAAACACATTGCGTCTTAGCGGTTGTAGCCGCCAGGCTGACGGTTTTCTGTGTCAAAGGGGCACTGCGGACAGTTTGAAGTTGTCCTGCATCTGTAAATATGCCGCGCTGTCACAAAGAAGAGGTGGCTACTTTCACCGAAATAAGTGTTTTATCAAGCTAGAAAAGACAATGAAACGAGATATGGTATCGCCACTAACAGCCGATTTCGCGAATGAAATAAGTTAACCGACACGGAATTTCACAAATCGATACCAGAGACTATGCCGCTGCACTGTTCAGCTGAGAACGGCGGAAACAAGGTGTCGACGTTGCGTGTTTAAATCCAGTGGCTAAGACATGGTTTATTCAATTATTCGTACCATTTCTTTTTTTTTTTTTACTACTGCCGGAGAAAGCTGACGCAGCCATTCAGCTGGAGAACCAAGTATATCAATTTTTGCAATGATTGTATGCGCTCGTTCAAGAAATTTGTTCTACCCGTACTGTTACCTTCCGGCTGGTACTCGTTTCTAACACTTGCAAGCAGATTGCTGAATTTCCCAGAACAGTGGCGCAACGAAGACAGGTACGAAAAGAGAAACACAACGCAGGTGCACACTGCCGATTGCAATGAAAATCGGAACCCGAACTTCCTCTTCCACACCCAGGCACAACTTCCTCTCCTACATCTAGGGTTGCTAACTTTTATTGTTGGCCAGACATATCTGCTTGGGAAAGAAGAGGTGTGCGAATGGGATGTACTTGGGTGTAGAGAAGGAAGTTCAGGTTCCGTTCTGTACTGAATTTGATAGTGTGCTCTTGCGTTGTGTTTCTCTCTTCGTGCCTGTCTTTGTTGCGCCGTTATTCTGGGTATCATGCGCCAACTGGCCTCACAGGGTTTGGTGATGTATAGGTATATGGACTGGGCTTCGAAGCTTGTGCTCTTCGGCCTTCTGGCAAAGCTTCAATCCCTCACGTGACTGCGATGTATTCATGGAGGCAAAGAGCACATAATTCTTCCGTTGGTACTAAGAGGCTGCACGGTTACGATGACCTCGCTGGTTGAAATTTAAGAATTTTAGCACCGTGGAATGTTACTAGCGATAGACGTTCACTGCTTCATGCGCGTGACTGTAGAACATGCGCAGTGGCTTTTATGCGCCGGCACCTGTATGATTGATTGCACGTCTACATTTAAGTATGTGCCCGCTGTACTGATCCCGCTACTAACATGGCGCTACAGGTATTATTCAAACGTTTTACCGTAAAAGCGGTAAATCGAGAAATGCGGCTGCTACGGCTGTCCGGTTATGCTAAAACTCTCGAATAGCATGTCTTTCGGATAACAGCGGGCCTCATATTGGTGAGGAACGTAAGAATTTTCTATATCGCATACGAACCGGTAGCGCCAAAGCCAAATTAGAGATACCTATACACATATGTTTGCACGCTTCACATGAGGACGTTGACAGAGGAATTCTCTGTCACAGGCGCTGCCTTTTTCACAAGCGAAGTAGCTTTCAAAGGCACCCTTGCAGATGTACTTTACTTCCAGTGAGTGCTCTTCACTCGTTTTTATTTTGCATGTTTGTCTAATCGATGACAAAATTTGTCCATAAAGCCGGACATTATCTTGTCAGTGCTGAAGTGTATTCCTCTCACCTGCAAAAGCATACTGCCTAGGGAAATAAAGATAGAGCAAGTAGGGGAGCGAACAGGAATGAAAAAACAAATAGGGCGACTAAACAACTTCAGTTTATGAAGTTTCCTTGCCTCGCAATGTCCTCAGTGGCGTCCTGAGGCAGAGCCGGACTACCCAGCTGATGAATCGGCTAGAACAATATACTTTGAACAGTAATTTCACCTATTTTGGGCCCTAGATGACGAATAATGAGCACAATCAGGTCTAAAGTGCTCTGAAGCACCTTTTATTCTCTAAAGAGCTGCCCCCACCGCGTATCAGAAGCTGCAGTATTGTGCTGTACAGCATGAGTCATGGCACTTGAGAGCTCGATGCTGGCGACGGCGACTGCATCCACTTGGAGACGAGGTTAAATAATCCCTTTTAACTGGGTTCTCCTCCCTTTCATGTACTTGTCTACGCGGAAACGTCTTAGCACAGATCGCTAGGCGATCGCTTTGAGAACGTAGCCTGATGATTGGTTGGTTTGTGGGGTTTTATGTTCCAAAGCGACTCAGGCTATGAGAGACGCCAAAAAGCCTCATGGTGTTTCAACTCCTGTCACTTTAGCAAGGTTAATAATGCATTCACGCGTAACAATCGTCTCTAGTTTAATACTCGCAATGGCAGACGATGTACTCTTCAGATTTTTCTACTGTAGAACGCACTGCTTGCGAGGTGAGTTCCACGAATTTACAATACTCGGCTTGCCTGCGCTGTAAAAAGCGCCGGCGCCGGGTAACACAAGGAGATGTTCACTGCCTGCTTCCCGTCGCGCCTGTAATGTTATCAGGGTGGATCGTGCTTATTCGTGACTCATTGAAGCGGGCAAACCACACTGTATATTCTCATTTGAGTGCAGTTGGTGCGAGGTCAATTATGACATACTTGCGTTGAACTGTGCTGGGATGCATCTAATATATCGTCTCGCAGTTTGTTACTTTTCTCGGCCGACGAAACATTTACGAATAGGTGTGGCGATTGTGTAGGCGAAATCGATTGGAACGGGGAGAAAAAATTGCGGCCGATTTAGCAAGTGTGTACCCTTTGCTCGTAACGTTTTATTTCGATTGCGATTCGAGGCTAGGGGTTCAAGGCTAGGCTTCAGGCAAATAGCAAATAAATCGGTGAGTGGTGATCTTAGTGGGAGCGCACCATAAATTTTTGGGACCACTTAATAAACCGCAACAGGGCAATGGAATAGCGGTGCCTATGTATCCAATGCCGATGGATGAGAGTTTATAGTCATTGTGGTTGGGTTTATAACCAACTCTGCAGACGTGCACGACATTGTGCGGAAATATTTATACAGTGGCAGGTCGTCTTCGTAGCACGGCTTTGGTCGTGCATGGCGAAATTAAGGGGCCTATCTGAAAGGAACACCATTTCGAGTATGCACAGTATGTGTTTGCGGAGGCATAAAAGGGTGGCAAGAAAACAGATTCCTCCCGACCATTATATGCACCATGAACGTCCCACGCTCATCCCAGGTAGCACAGAATGTGGGGCCCCAGTAGGTCCGATGTAGGCAAGTGGGGCTGGGGCAACCATCATAAAACCTGCATCGGTCCCCGATGGGGCAAAAGTGGGCAAGCCCCATTTGGGGCTTGCCCCTGCTCCTCCTGCATGGGTCCCATAGCGGCGTTTCTTGGGCTAATGCAAAGCACATTCCTGCACCCAGACCAAAATGGTCCCTTGCCGAATATTTGAGGGCAATCCAACCTAAATGTGGGCTTTTTATGGGAAAGCCCTCATAGATCCGAAATGAGGCCGCCCCCATTAAATCTTTGTGGGACCAACATCGGCCGTAGTGGGGCAAGAAAACGGACATACCCACATGCTGCCCCAATCGGCCCCTTGTAGGTTACTTGAGGGCAGGTGAAATATGAATAAGGGCTCAATTTGGGCAAGCCCTCGTGAAGCCCAAATGAGGCAGCCTTAGCTAAACCGCTTTAGGTCCCACATAGGCTGTAATGTGGCTGGAAGGCGGGAGTGCCCGCATGGTACCAAAATCGGTCCTTTGTGGGGAGCCGAGAATAAACAAAAAAAAAATGTTCAGCATTTAACGTCACAGCGTTTATCGGACATCCCGGCAACGCCGGCGCCTTGTGAAGGAAGCCCGGAGTAGCAGGAAAGGTTGAATTTCGACCATGGAGAGCCAGAACAGAAGAGTGAACGGATTGCGCTGGAAACAAAATTTACGAAGGGCGAGATGCGAATCAAAGTGAAAAACCTGGGATCCTAAGCCAAGCACGCTACCGCTAGCTTGGCCATGAAGGCACGCCCGCAGGGCTCAGTTAAAGCGAGGTTTTATATATAGCTATGTCGGGTGGTATTTCATATAGATCGGTAGCTTCGTGTGCACGCTAATGAGTGTGAGATAATGCAGGCACAGATTAAGTGTGGAGAAAATAAGCAATTAACTCCGTCGCGTCATGCCTTTAAAGGTGGACCTCAAACGTGTCTCCAACATTTTTTGTCCAGTCAGTGTGTCGATGTGGCAGCATGGGCACTCGGCTCGCACCGCGTCATCTACAGGGACGGAATATGTCGCCGGTCGAAGAAGGTCTGCCGACCCCGCGTGACCTCCAAAAGCTGTACGCGTGGCAGCGCAGTTCCCTCGAAGGCGAAAAGCGACGCAATCGAAAACGCAGCCCTGCACCGGCTCGATCCCGGCCGCCCCGTTTCTTGCGTGGAGCGGAGGGCACGCGAGGCGAAAGCAGACCGGCGTCTGGGGAAGGAGGAGGAGGGGGTCTTTGCGGACGCAGCGACAGGCACGTCACGACCCCCTGAGTGACAGCCAGAGCCCGCTTAACGAGTCACAAATCCATTTTGCCCTCCAGTTGCAGCAGCAGCAACAGCCGCTGCCACGATGGGCTAGACTACAACCGACCCACGGAGCGGGCTCGACCTGTCCAGCACTTCCCACAGACTTCCATACACGCTAACGCATACACGAGGATAAGTGTTGCGTTGTCTGTTGACGTCTCGTTCTGAAGGCTCGAATCGACAGATTTTCAGGCCTAAAGTAAAATCTGCAGGAAACATCGTGTGAGACGGCTTTGTTTCGAGCCGCGCAACTCTTGTAATTGACACCAGAACAAAGGCCAGCGCACCCTTTGCAAGGTCTGAATAAATGTATGGAGGACTTTACCAGGAAAAGCGTTGGCGTTCAACTGTCCTTGACGGCCACACGGAGGTTGCCAGTTTGCGTGTTGCCAACTAGAGTCGGGCATTCACTGAAGTAGCGGACATTATTTAGTCGCAACAAATTTTAGGTTTCAAAATGTTTCCTTATTTTACTCTACTGGGCTTGTGTTATGTTAATAGCTAGCTAATGCTCTGTACACTTACATTGTTGTCCTGACGTTTGTATACCGCCCATAACCTGTTAGTTACGCATTGTATTTTCTGGTAATAAATTTATATGTCGTAAGTGAACGTTTTATAGGACCTTACCCAGGTAACTTTACTCCGGTATATCTTTTGCTTTGTGCATTGATTTGAATATCGATTAAACGTCAATAAACATAAGAGGCTGATGCATCGAAGATATCACGTAAAACGCAACTTGTCGCAAGCAACTTAACGCATTTTTGCATGCGTTAGGAGGCACCATTGAACCAGAAGGCTTGAAGTGTACATTTAGTCGGACTAAACAGCAGAACTCGACAGCGCCAGATTTTAACGTGGCCGAAGAAACGGTGCTCCACTGCAGAGAGTTACGGCATCGCGGATACAACACGCTCACGAGCGCCAACACAATGATCTGCACTTTGTTACGGGTTAGGCCATACCAGGTAGTTTCTCTTCAGGCAGCATATGAATAGGATTACTTCCATGACCCCACTACGCTGGAGCTGCCCACACCAGATAGTGGTATTCTTGTACAGAAATCATATGCGCCCGGTGAAGTAACAAAACCTGCTCGAAGACGTGTCAGCCGAGCAGGATGAGGTTACTTTTCAATTGTTTCCCTCGCTCATTGTGTCTTTTTATTGGGCAGCACTAACTTGTTTGTGGGGAGGCTCGTGGAGGGAGGCTCGCGATTAGAATAAGGCGCATTTATTTATTCAACCATTGATATAATGAAAATTATGCTAACTACAAAATGAGCTGTAGCAGAGTGCGACTTACATGCAGACAGCAGCAGAGGGATATTACCAAGCCCTCCGCAACCGATACCGGGGGATGACCCATACACGTTCCCTAAACATTCAGGCATTTCAGACAGTTAGCGTATTGGCGCGACGACTAAGATTCTTTTTTGTTCTCATTGACCATGATTTTGTAATTCCGCTTTTGCTGCATTTGATACCTCCAGAAGACAAAATCGAGCTAGGACAAAGAGCATAATACGTCTGCCCAAGAGGAGAGAGGAAGCAACTTAAATATCGTGGGCATTAGCCAATGAACGAACTCAGGCTTGTTGTCATCAGTGCGGCAGAAATCGGCGGGACACTCAAGCTCCCACTTTAGCTGATGACGTCACAGCGTCGATGGCCCTTCTTGAGGAATCCTCGTTAGTGCGCATGCGTTTTGATGCACCCCTTAAGCACTAGTCCATTAATCTGTGCTTCTGTTCTCCCACGCATACACATCTTCATGCAATCGTGTGCTGCCCCATTATGGGCAAAGCAACCCGATTTAGATATAAAGCCCTTCTTTAAACAAACCGTACCAATGTACATGCGTGCCCCAGGATTATCGTGTCCGAATTGGAGTGCAAGGGTCCTAGAGGGTTTGTTTTCTCTCTCAAAGCCGTAGCACGACCTGGCTCGGCCATGTCAATCGGCCTCGTGACTTCACAGAACTCGCCGAACAGTCAGTGCCCGGCAGGTCACCTGCCGTTTGCCACCTGCCGTAACAGTTAGTGCCCGACCATGCCACCTGCCATGTACCACCTGTCAGTACAGTCACTGCCCGGCCATGTACCCAGCCAAGTATTACCTGCCAACGTATGATTACGATTTTTTGGTGACAACGCCGGCAATGCGGATTATGACGGAGTTTTTGGAAAGCGGGGTTGTAAACACTATCGCTTTTAGCCTTAATGCAGTATAGTAACGACGAAACGAAGATCCGAGTGCGTGAATAGAATACAACGCATCCCTTCGGAAAGGATTGTGCTTCCCGACAACCAGTTTACGAGAACTTCGAAGCAAAGGTACACAGCTGTCTATGTTATATGGCTGACAGGAGCAGTTAATTTTACATTTTAATTAAAGACATGCGGACTCACGTGAGGAGTGTACCATCGCGGTTGCCACAGTTACATTTAATGAATTAAAGTAATAGGCGAGCCTGTAGTTTGTGTATAAACTGAACAAAACCAGTATTTTAAACTTGAGACAGGCTAGTAGTGTTTTGGTTCTTAAAAGTCCCGGCGATTTAAATCTTTCAATGAGAATTAAAATTGAATATAGTGAGACTGCAGAAGTTCTCTTTAGGTCCTTGTTCACAGTTTACGAGTTGCAGAATTTAATTCAGCACTAGGATTTCCGTTGGCAACATCGAGCTTGAATGCTGAAACATTTGGTTATCGGACGCATTCGCATTGTTCGTCAGCCTTCACGAATTGCATCAGAGGTTATTTATAGACTTGCAGTATAGTCACTTGCAAGGGCACTGAGAAAAAAAAGCAACTTTGTCTGTTGTTCCTCCGAGCATTTGTGCCCAGTCGGCATTCTAGATTTTATCCTCCGGTGTCTTTCATTAGAAGAAAAGGAAAATGAATTGTGGATTTTTGCGAATACTGTTTACCTGGTTTCATATCCCCTAACCGTTTCATGCACAATCCGATAAGGGTTACAATATCGGCCTACGCTGACGCAGCGTCACAGTAGAGGTTACTACCACCGTGCTTCCAGCACTGACACGCTTGCAATAAGTGTTTCCGTAAAGTGAGGCCGTGCACTGACCTCCACAAAATGTCTTGTAAATGTCTCGTGCCGTTGGCTTTGCTAAAAGGGAAATTTCTTTTGAACATCGATCGCTGCACTCATATCGTACGACTGCCGCTCCGCAAGAGCTTGTTGACTCTGCAACCCGCACTTGCAACCGGCCGGGGTAACCCCCGGGGCCGGCGAGAAGGGCAGGGCGTACAGCCGCTCCAATTGCAGGGCCGCTACCTCCTCCTTCAATTTCGCTGTTGCGTTCGCAGCCTCCCCCTCCGCAAAAAACGCCATCCATAAATGCAACCTCGGCCGCCGTTTATAAAAGCTCGGCGCATCAGGTGCTATCGCCGCATTCGGCACAGAGAGAGAGAGCTAGCGCAACCGGCCGATTTGTCCGCGGAGTTGTTTTGCCCGCCTCCGTCGCCACCAGCGCATGATTTCTTTCTTTTTACTTCCGCTCTCAACTTTTGTCATCCTTGCCGACCCCGCCACCTTCTTTTGCTTGGCGGTCTAGTATTTCCGTGACTGGTGCTGCTCCGTTCCCTACTTGGAGGAGAGTCGCGCCGGCGCTTTATCGTGGAAGACGTCGTGTTCTGCCGGTCGTCCGGTGCAATTTCTTGATCTAGTATTGCTTTCCGCCCGGCAGTGAGGAAACAAAAAAATTTCAGAAAAGAAACTAATCTGACGCGTCGTGTAACGAGCGAGCTGCCGTCGTCGTCTGGGTCCCGGGGTGTCACAGCGCAGTTTCTATCTTCGTGCTTTCTTTTTTAGCTCTCGTTTTCCCGCCGGCCGGTACCGGTGTCGTCTGCTATCCCGGCCAACGAGGCCTGTCGTCTGCTGCTGCCGTTAGTGCCCAACAACTGCTCGCCTCCTCAGTAGTACCAGCGCAACGAGCAAGTGTGTCTACTCTTGTTCCACGGCTGCTGTCGTGCACAGTGCATCCGGATGTTTTTACGTCACGCATATAGTGATCGGACGCACCGGTGCGCGTAAGTGTGGCCCAAGATTAGTCGAACAATCATCTGTGAACCATATAACTTCTTCTAGCAACTGCTATTGAAAGGAGCTCAGACTTTTGGAAGGAGAGATGCACCGCCACGAGAACCACGTCTCTTGTCATGGCACTCTCTCCGAGTGCGTCTTCTGCTGCGTGTTCCTCACGGCGTTCTCTTCGGCGGTGGTTCTGAACTCGCCTCCTGTTGCGTACAACTCGGTGGGAGGAAGTCGGCATCACCCGGCGACCGTGTACACATCTTCGGCATGTGACGACTGCGCTGCCCGCAAGCTCGCCGAGCAGGACAACAGCGAGGAATACCGGTACGCTCGCATTGAGCTTATCAAGCAGCAGATCCTGAAGAAGCTGCGTCTGAGAGAGCCACCCAACGTACGGATACCGAGGTCCGTACTGCCTTCGGTCCTCGCCGACAAGGACGTCCTTCTCTCGCAGACCGAAGCAGACGACAGCAGCGAGAACTCTCGACGCCAGGACGACTTCTACGGGACCATGCAAACGGCGGTGATCTTTCCTCAGAATGGTGAGTGGGGCTTTTTATTTGTTTTAACTTGGCTTTTGGCAGTGCAGATTTTTAGACGCTGTCAAAAAAATTGCGGCGGCCATTATGCACTTTGATTTCATCAAACTAGTCGCATTTGGAGAAATATTGTTCTCAGTGTTAGGCAAAGTATAATCAGACAGACAGAGATGTTTCGGAATGCTTTTTAATATTCTTGATTAGTAGCAAGCAGTTTCTGTCAAGATGATGCTATATATCACAAAAGATAAGCTCCGCCGCGGTGGCTTAGTGGTTAAGGGCGCTAGACTCCTGAACCCAAGGCCGCGGGGTGGAATCTTGGTCGCAGCGGCCACTTTTAGATGCAGGTGAAAAGCAAGGCGCCCGTGTACTGTGCGATATCAGTGCGCGCTAAAGCCCCCCGGGTAGTCGAAATTTCGGAAGCCCTCTACTACGGCGTCTTTGTGACGTCAAACAATACAAACCGAACCAAACAAACGCCTGCTCTTTTTATTTTCCTAACTAAACAACGCGCACCTTCATATCATGCCGGAAGTTGGCTTCTTAGCAAAACAGCGCGCAGGGTGACGGGACACAGTCAAGAAGACAGAGACACAGCGCTGACTCCGAACTGAAGACGGCTTACAGGAAATAAATATTAGAAGAATGGACTAAAAATCAAACAAAAAGCAAGAAGGCCATGAACTCGTCTTTTTCTTTTTCTGCCGTTACTTATCGAGAGAGGGTACATTTCTTCTTTTCCTTAATGCCAATGATGACGTGCTTACGAATGCTGAAAGGTTCTTATGTATGATTTACGCTTTATATATCCCGCGTATGAGCTGCCGATTACATAAAACAAGAGCTCAACTCTGTGTGTGTCTTCTTAAGAAACTGTGTTCCGTTACCGCGCGTGATGTGCTGCTAAGAAACGTACCAACTCGGCCAGCTACTGTCCGTTATGTAAAGCTGGCTATCAGCCATTTTTTTTTTTTTTTTTTTTGTGGCTTCCGAAGCATTGGGTCTATGAATTACTTCAAAATTTTGGCGCCGAGCAGAATAGTGAAAATCCAATACCTCCAGAAATCAGTTTTAATGTGAAAACGTTACAAGCCCCGTTATGAAAAAGCCGGTGGCTTGAACAAAAACTCACGCTTACAAGACCGTTGTTGTTTAACTCCCATGCCCATCCCTTATGTAATGCACCATACCAGGGGCCTTTGAGGTATCAAATAAACAAATAAATAAAATAGGCAGCAAAATCTACGGGCATGCCGCTTGCAGGTGGCAGTTGGCAGGTGGCATGGCTGTGCGCTGATTGATCGGCTGCTTGTGTGACGTCACGAGACCACGTGTCTTGGCCAAAATTGCAGGAGATGCCAACTTGGGTTGCACATATGAGATAGGAATCGAACAAATGGGGCCATTGGATCCAGTATCCGACACACTATACCACTAGGCCATGCAGGCAAGCTCGAGCGATTTGGTTAAGCACGGCTTTGTATCTACGTCGCTGTTTATTTATTCAACACTCGCCGCTCTGGCTAATCTGGGCAGCCCGCATCGTGGCTCTCCTCACTAGCCTGCGTCAAACTGGTGGTAATTGGCCCGTGACACAGCCGGGCACTGATTCCAGGGCTGACAGCAACGTCTATGGCATAAAATACGGACGACGTCATCAAGCTGGTTTGCGGAGTCGATCACACTCAGCGGGAACACGGTTCCTCTTGGCTGCACACATACGGAGTGCCATAACACGTAATGTTCTACCTAACCCATTACTAATAAAACGTAGCATGACTCAGAACTTTAAGGTGCTGAGTACGTAAAAGTAAGGTGTAGAGTACGTAAAAAGTTACGCGTAGTCAGGACTCGTAGTCACTATAATGCTCTCGATTTCACACATGTCAGCAGTCTTAAGTGTCTGTCGATTTTCTCACTGCATCTCGCTTCACTGCTTGCTATCCAGCCATTTACACAAAGTTGCGTCGAGCATATGAGAACTAGGTTTTGCAGACACTGCTGATTACCTCCATAAACGATATGAATGGTGCATTACAGGGCTTCTTTTTCTGATCGTCTTTTTTGTTTCTCACATTTCTTTTTATTCATTGGCACGAAAATTGCTGAAAAATGTAAAATTAAGAAAATATTATATAGTATAGCGCACGTAAGTATTAAATACGTTCGATTATTCATCCCAGCCCAAACTTTGTTTACAACACCAGAACGTTTGAGAAAAGGGCACGTTCACCGAAGAAACAAACGGCCGATTTGTTTTTCAAGCTCTTGGCAGGCTGTTCAGGAGAGCGCCACAAACTAATAGCGTTATAGAAGCGTCACATTAAATGTCGCAAGCTTTATCGCGACAGCGGTATTGGTTGCTTAAATTGCACTTATTTCCGTACCGTTTTCATGGCCAGCGTTTTTCTGATTTCTCGAGAAAAAGAATGCATAGCAGGTGTAAAAATTAATAGCCGCATTCAATAGCATTCCAGGAGTAACATTATGAAGAAACTTGAGGTTTTTGGCTGTGCTATTAATAATACACATGTCGCATAGAACTTCGAAGATGTTGAATGTATTTGCCGGATAAATGTGACATGCAAACTGCGCATTCTGTTTGAAATTATTGCAGTGCTTCACGCCCAAAGCCATACATATATATACCTGGTATCACAACTAAATGTGACCTCCCCCCTCCCCCGCCCCTTTTATGTAATACCCTCGCAAGAGGACCTTAAGGGTAATGGAAATAAATAAATCGCACAGTGGGGCCCATCGCCTGAAGAATCAACTTAGAGTTATTGGGAACCACCCATCCTAATCAACAGTATTCTTCCGTTCGCCAAAGTTGCTTATTATTAACTGTTAAATAGCAAATTGTATACTACATTGGGAAGAAAGTGTCTGGACAAAAATGGTAGATGGTTGCGAAAAATTGCTAGCTACGTTGTTTCCATCGAGCTACAATTTACGCAGATGTATTTATTGGCCTTCGAGGAAATCACCTGCAAACCTATTGGCGATATCCATTGGTAGATTGGAATTTGCCTTCCAAATCGTAACATAGCGAATCAGCCTTCGTAGAGCAGCGGAACATGCAAAGCGAACGGCAGAAGTAATCCTAAATTTGTTCCAGAAGTTGAAATCGCATCCTAGCGCCAAACTGTGTTGCGATTGATAAATAGGTGGGAGCTGGGCACTCTGCAACTTACTTGTGGACGTTGTTAACGCCGCAGGCGTAGACGTTTTCCGACAGACGTACTTAGATATGCGCGCGCAGAAAAATAAATAAACAGCTATTCCCAGTGTCCCGAACCGATATTTCTGAAACAGGCAAAAATAAAGCAAGAAATCCCTCAACCTCCGAAAGTGACGATATCGCTTACTGCAACTTCCGGCGAAATCCGACTCTGGTCGGCAGATGGAGCTCGCGTTGTTCGAGTTGTTCCAAATGACCAGCGGAATACGTGCAACATACTTTGGTCGACCAGTGAAATTTTAAGTCTTCATCCCCGAGCAAGAAAACCTGCTCCGGCGCGACCATTGAAAATCCAGTAGGGTAAGAGCAGCAGAGTGTGGGCTAGTTGTTGTTCCTTAAAAGCGTTAATTGTTGGGCTAGTTGGTGATCAGTCTTAAAATTCAGCGCCTGGGGTGTACGTCTCTTCTTACTGCGTGCCCTGTCCTTTTGCGCTTAACAAGATGAATTTTAAGTTGGTGTTCCTTTATATCATTTTTACTGGGGCAGCACAGCAAAATACATGTACGACTATGAGACACGCGGACACGAGGCGTCAGCTCTTGTGAGTGTACTCGTGTCCTAGTCGCATCTTTCGCTGTTTTGCGCTCGTACTTATACATAATGGAAATCGCAGTAAATCGCTCGTTCAATACGCAGCGTCTCAGGAGTTTGAAGCGGCGCGGTCATCACGTGGAGGCTTTCTTTTTATTTTTACGATTTATAAAAACTTTACATATTCGCTGCCTTTATGGAAGCAACGTGGCTAGCCGTGTTTCGAGACGACTAACACTTTATCTCTCAACCAGTATAATGAAAATGCTGGCAAGTTTTTACTAATCAATGAATTTTGGCGAACGAAATAAACGATCAGCACTGGGCCAATTGACTTTCAACAGCTGGTTCCGCTACGCTAGGATGACAAGCTTTGCATTTTAAACCTATAAACTGTTAATCTATGTTCAGATGAATTAGTTATTTGCACCTAAAGCACGTTGCAGAGTTCCATACCTGCAGGACATCGTGTTGTTTAAAATATTAGTTACAGCCAGTTGGAACACCTGATATGTGAGGGAGTGGCATGCATTGTAATAGATGTCAGTCAACAGCATCTGCACCAGCCTGTCAAAGCAGGTTATGGCTTGTTCAAAATTAATAACGCGCTCCTCGCATTAATTGGTGGTCTTTGCATCGCTCACTCTTACTTCTTCGCCTCAGAAAGGACCAAAAAGTATGGGAGTTTTTTTTTTTTTTTTGTTATCATTCGAGGAATTTTCTGCTCTGTGACAGCAGTAGCGTAACAATGACAGTTACAGACGGCCAGTCTGCGGCTACAAGACTACCGTGCTAGCCTACACGTACATGGCAAAGGCTTTCGCATGTGGCTACCACATCATCGTCGCGGGAGATTGTGGCTAGCGACAATAGCATGCTTGCCATTTTGAACAGAAGCCGTACACCAGGTGAACTTGGACGACTATATGACACCTGAGTGAAACCGATTTGCGTCCCAAGGAGGAAGGATCACTCTGAAGCGCTTCAACAGCGTTTCGACCTGTGATCTAAAAGAGATGCAAGAGATTGAGAAAGAAAAAAATTATCGCAAGGAGTGCCGGAGGTTTAGAACGGAAAGATCTCGTGAGCACACAGTGCAGAAGAAAGGAGGCTCTGATGTCATAGTAAAATGAGTTGCATGGAGTATCCCATATGATAGGCACAAGAGGAAAAACAACAACAAATGAGCAAAAACCAAACCACAAGACACTGGGAAGACGGAAACGCAGATAGTGTCATTGTAAATTTGGTTCCTGGGACCGAATTACGCTCCAATCACGTCAAAAAACTCACAACCCGTCACAAGTCAACCAGCTAGCCGCGCTCCTATTGGTCGATTCTGACCGGCGAACTTGTCGATCAACTTTAGTGGGGCCTGGTTGGCAGCTCTGTGACAGTTTTTGTGATGTGATCATAGTGTAATTTGGCCCCTTTCCGGGGTTCCTGTTTACTTGTTTGTCTACACGCTCGAGCGAGCTTTAAACCGCATCGCACGTCTTTCTTTTCTTTTTTTTTTCTCACCGCGCCTCGCGTCGAGCTAGAGCCATCGTCCATCTCAGCTTGATAAAAGCAATGACCGCGATTAGCCGAACGAAGCAAACAGGCGGCTCGGACGACAGTTTCACCGAAAACGGGCCGCAGGTCGTCCCTTCTCACTGCAACACCAGCTGCTGTGCTTCTGCGAACGACTCGCTATCGCGGTTGTTTGCGCTGCCGTAGCTGAGCGTGTTGCCGAGCACGTATTCTTGTATAACCCTGGGGGGGGGGGGGGGGGGCGACGAATCCCTCATCTCCCAGGTTCCTTCTCCTCTCACAGGTTTCTCAGAACGCTGCAGTGTTTCCTTGCTATCGTCTCTTGAGAGCAGCACTGCTTCTTTTTCTCCTGGCACACTGTGTGCACTCGGCTGTCTGGGTAGGCAGCGAGTTATTAGAAGCGGCGAGGGGATACATCTATTTGCAGCAAGTAATGGCGGCAGACCCTGACTGTGAAATGGGAAGAGCTACGAGGATAGAAATGAGGTGAAATGCATTCGCATGGGGGGCACTCCGCACAAAGGAAAAGTACATGCAAATTGTCCTTTACCAGTACTCGCTTATAGGTGGCCGAAGCGTGAAGGTTAACATGGAGGATGAACATAAGGTTGAGGACAGTGCAGCGTCCTATCGAAATGATATCGAATGCAGCGTGAGGAGGCAGGAAGAGAGCACAGTATTACGCGGAACAAGCGCGAAATAAGTATGTCCTTGGTCTGGACTTGTAACGCGGAAAGCTAATGCCGATCGTCATTCTGGAGGAATGGATTTTAAAGGAAGTCAGATGAAACAGAATGCACCGGAGAGTCAATTTTGCCGATGACTATGAAGTTTGCGGCGTTAAGAGAGCGACATCAGGCACCAGAGAGCGTATTCGGAGGCATATGGGAAAAGCTAGGCGGACGGAAATCGGGACATAATTCACTATTTTCTAGCGGTAGTATAGGGTACTTCCGCGGGGTGAGAGGCGTAGACGTAGCAGTATGATGTAAGTAATAAGTTGTGCATTGACAGTCCCACAGTGCCCCATAGACAGTTTTGTCAAGGTGGGCCTGAGCCACAGGCGAGACGTGAACAGGTGGTGAGGGGCATGTAAGCGGTTGAGAGGACACGTAAGTTGAAGAATGTTTCTGTCGCAGTGATGTCCAGCTGGACATCGGACAGGGATCAGGCGTGAGACAGTGGGCAGCACTGCATGCATCTCTGGCACTTCAAAGCTGCAGAACGTGAAACGTCTAGAGGCATCATCCATTTGGCTGGACGAGCTTTTGAAGGTTCTCACTATATGAGAGCTCAGTGTACACCAGTTTTGGAAGCAGCAATGTTATTGAGAAAGGCAGACACGTATTCGTAGCATCAGAACGAATTTCCGGACATGGGGAGGCCTGCGCGCTAACGAAGGCGACCATGTTGGCTTGGACAGCATTTAAATTTGCGAAGCGCTTACAATAAGCGCCATTGGACGTTCAGCGCTCGTGCTTATCTCGTAGACTTAGTTTACGGACGTACTTTTATTCCACTTTTTTCTTTTTTTACGCCGCTATAATTTTCCGAAACGTCTTTTTCAACACGCCCAATTCGCAACAGACAGCTAAAAAATGCAGGGGGAGAAACTGTCGGTACAGAGCACTCATCTTTTACGACGGCACATTCATTGTGAGGTTACAATTATTAAGCAAAACAAGGTATGTAATTTAGAAAGGCACTAGAAAGGAATAGTCAGCGGGCGGAAAGAAACTGGTGAAGGTTTAACTACCTAAACCTGGCTATAACAATCGAAATCACTAGCCGATGTGTCTACGTGTTGCCTTGAGGATATCGGTTGGACTGTCTCGGAAACCGATGTGCAGGCGAGATCGAGAGGTTGCCGCCGTCGGGACAGCGTTGCGCACGCGCAAAGTGAGACCATGTCAGATGGCTTGGCTAGACTCTGAACATCCGGATTAGTGCGTTCGCAATAAAATTATCGAGATGAAGGGACGCAGGCAGCGTGTCGTCTGCGAGAAATCGGGGCCACATGTGGGGTACTAGGACCAGAATGCATCGGGAAGCCAGGTTAAGCTGTGTTGCTTACGTCGACACACTGCCAATTGATGAATATTGCAAACGGGTGGCGTGATGCCTCGGCGTCAATATCCTCATCGAATATCTATTTACTTTCCAGTAACGACAGCTGTAAATTAGTTTCTTTTTGGAGATGCATCATAGTTTTCATAGCTACCTTACGATTTGGAGACGAATTCATCGGCACGTTCGATATTTGTGGGACCACGAGGATTTTTGCCATGCAGAAATTGACGCTTAATTAATGGTACGGAAAAGATACATTTAAAGTTCGGTTCATAGCCGTAGCATCAGCAGTTTTGTCTCGTCTCCTGTACACAAACACCGAATAGCGCCGCCTTTTCTGGGGTTACTTCAAGAAGTTTGTGTCGACAAAATGGATCATTGTTGTCTTGATGTGCTCGTTGATGGCATCATGCCATGCCGTCTGCGATGAACAGCATGCAGGATGTAAGTCCGTCCCACTATTCGATTCACAACAGACTACACAAGGATTTGCTACCACTCTCTGAGTTTGTGGCCCTGTGCGGCGGAGCATATTCTCTTGAGCCTTTTCTGCTCGAAGCATTGTACTGCTTGTATGAGAACAGCTGACGTTAGTTGTCAATGTAGGGACAACGAAACGCGTTCTCCTCACGCTAAAGGCACTCCAATCCAATCCAAGTAAAAAGCAATCCAAGTAAAGGCACTAAATAAATTCTAAAAACATGACGTTTTGAGTGGGAGCCTATGTGATATGTGTTATTGTCCTCTACCGGAGGAAATTAAAAATTTATTTGCTCAAAGAGGTGCAGCTTCGTCGAGAGTAGCCTCTCGAATGGGAAGCCTATACCCTTATTGCATACCAGGTAGCATCTTCGCTTTCAAAATAACGAACACTGAGCACTGACGTGTGCTGACGTGGTGGTGAATGAGATGGGCTCCTTTTCTGGTAAGTGACCTTGTTCTGTTCTGCGGGGTTTGGGAATGGGACAGCCAGTATGAGGCACGCTTAAAAAGAAGTTTATTAAACAACACGCCCTACCCTACGTACTGTAAGGATAGACACAGAAGCAATTGGCTTTTAAAAACGTCGAAACTATGACACTCCTGACGCCATGGAAATGCGATGCGGGAGCATGAGGCCAGCTGAACGATCGAAAGAAACCAGATTTACGCACCGAACAAGATGTTCCTCACAACACGAACTGCTGTTAATTGTTCCCCTCAACGGACGAAAGAAAATATGAAAGGCTTCCTTTTGGTTTGGTCGTACAAGAACTGCTTCTTGGCATTGGTCGCGGGGTCAATATATGATGACTCGCAAACTCCGAGTGAGGTTACCTAAAACTTTCAGCGGCTACTGCTGTTTCAAAGGTGTGTCGCGTTAGCAATTTTAGCTGGTTCTGAGGGAAGTGTTGGGGCGAACGTTCTCGCGTGAATTAAAACAAAATTGGCCTAATTCCATTACCCCTTCACTTTGGCAAATAGTGCGACAGAAGTAGGGATGACAGAGATGCAGTCATACGCTGCTACATCTGTAGGCTACGTATTATTTTCCTGTTTTCGCTGCCACAATGATCAGCGGCTGCAATGGAGTCAGCCCATCTTGTCTACGAAGTTTGTGCAACTCCCTGGGACGTAATAAGACAGCAACCGTAATGATAAAAACAAGTGGACCAGCCAAGTGCCCCACGCCCAAGTTCCGGCTTTGCTTGGCCAAGGAAGAAGGCATTTCTCTGCTACGCTTGCATTCTGGCGCTACTACTACTACGACTACTACTACGCCAGATGGGATAAGGCGGAGATAAGGGAGATCCGGTAGGCTCAACGAGGCCCCGTCATGTTTAGGGAGACTCGGAGATGCCGGAGCGGCTCGCGTACAAAGGGCGTACCGAGGGCTGCCCGCACCTCGCCGACGTGCCTCGTCCGTCACGTAAACGAGATTGCCACCGTCTCCAAGAAAGAAAGAAAAAAAGCACCAGAGGTCGTGGTAAACAGCGTGACGGTGCTGTTTTTATCTGCAGCGGTCGTTTGATTAGTTTTGAACGGGGACGCCCTTCGCTTAGTGTCAACATGGACCGCTGCTGTCTCTTTATCATCATCATAATCAGCATCATCATCGTCGTCGTCGTCGTCATCATCATCATCTGCCTGACTATACCCACTGCAGGGCGAAGGCCTCTCCCATAGTTCTCCTTTCTGTCTCTTTATATGGCGACATATTTCGGAAGCTGCTTTCGAACTAAACAAGACGCCCACCACCGACCTCGCATCCACCCTGTCTGCCTCGGTATAGCCCCATATCGAAGGAAGGTCGCAGTGGGAACGGGTATAACAAAACTCTGTGAACATTCTTCATAGTAGCGCGCATTACTGTTCACTCTGCCAAAACTGAAGTACTATGGCTACCACTTTCTTACATGTTAAACACAAAAATACCATAGCTCAGTCTACCCCCCCCCCCCCCCTTCCCCTCCCATGTTTTACCATCGTTATCTTGACGGGATAAACAAGAGAAATAATTTATTTGGCAAACATTTTCCATAAAAGCGTTCGCAGTCCGCTTGAAGTTAAAGCAGTGGCAGCCTTTTTTTTTTTTTTTCAAATTCCGACGTGCGTTAAAGGATGCCAATTAGCTGATACCAGCTGATGCCCAATCAGCTGTTAGCTCTTCCGCGATGCCTGCGAAACCTGCCTAGATCCGCCCAACGGCCGTCGGTTCCAGGTCCACATGACAGCACGCTGATAAAGTAACAGAGGTCGCTTTCGGCCAGAATTTGCCGTCATGCTCCGCCAGCTGTCGTGTAGTGTCGGAACGTAGCAACACAAGTTGAGATCGCCCCGCGGACGCGCCACTCCAGCTTGGGTCTTCAAAAAGGCTGCAGCCCGACTAAGTGAGCAAGGGCGCTGGATGATGGGCCTTGGAAGCCATGTCTACGTTCTTTTCCTCGCAAAAAATGGGAGTGCTTAAATTCGCATGGAGTCTTTAAAAAAAACGAAATTCTTGGGGGAGGAGAGGGGGGGGGGGGGGGGGCAGTTTCTTAGAATTTTTGCGGTGTCATAGCAATCAATATTTTCAAGTGATAACTGAAACCCTTACATACTTGACCATGTCACAGTAATCTTCGACGACATTGTGAAGACTCACAATAAAAGCGAAAGAAAAGGATTGTCACAGCTCGTTTACGAAGCCAGACACTGCAAGCAATATCCCTGCAAATATTGATCTTTTCAATCCCGACACCTGGGACAGCGACACATCCCGACACCTTAGGACAGCGAAAGGGGTCTACCTTCAATGCTCCCACCGCAAAGAAAGCGAACGCGATTCTTGAGAGCGTTTTCAGGGGCTCAGTTTAATTGCCTCGAAAATAAAAAAATAAAAAAGAGCCTATGTTATCAAGCGGCCCACGTTTTCACAACCGTAGTGCGTCACCATTTGTTCAGAAGCGGTATCAAACCGAAAAAAAAAAAAAGAAAAAAAGAACAGCAATGCGGAAATTGAGAGCGCGTACATCGAAGGCAATTCGCTGACGCGGTTAGCTGAAAGATTCTGGCGCTGTGATCTAGCCAACGGTCTCTCGCGATTCCATGAACAGGGTCACGCGCGATAGTGGTGGAATCCGCTCGTATGACGTCAGCTGTCGGTGGCCTTGGCTGGCGGTTCGAGACAAGTGGTCGCCATCAAATGATTCTCCGGTCACGCGTCTCCCAAAGAGAAAGACTGTGCAATCACGCCTCACGGTTGGAATACGTTAGAGTTGGACGCGGAAGCGCCTGCATAATTCTTGCCCAATGAATCTATGCGTTACAGGAAAGACGAGCTATTGTAAGCAATTAAAACGACATCCCTCATGTGAATCCGAACCAACTTATCTGCGCAGTGTCCGTATGGAGGTCAAAACGCTTGTCTAGAATACCTATACTACGTGCTCTGAGCGTATCTATCGATAACACCTGGATAAACAGTTTGGATAAAATCATGCTCTATTAAACTCATAGATTTACATTATCAATTCTAGCTTAATTGGCTTGGTTTCCGGTGTTTAACGGTTAAACGTCCCAAAGCGACTCGGACAATGAGAGACGCCGTAGTGGGGGACTCCGAAAATTTCGACCCTCTGTGGCTCTTTAACATGCATTGGCATCGCACAGCACACGGGCGCATTGTTTTTCGCCTCCATGGAAAAGCGGCTGCCGAGGCCGGGATGCGATCCCGCATCCTTGGGAACAATAGTCGCCACCACGGTCGGCCTTATTGAAAAATAAAAGCGCACTCTTAAGACATCACATGAAGGAATATTATTTCTTCGAATGTGTCTTAAGGATGCGCTGTTTTGTTGTTTTCTTTTTTCAGGAGAAATGAATTACCAACTAGCCCGCTCTACCACCTTTGCTTGCCTTATTGGTCGGTACAATTTTTATAGCTACTTTGGAATTCGGAGCACACAACTCGTGCGTCCACGATAACTGTTTTGCTCTGTGTACATGCTGAAATACTGCTGGAAGTTCAGAAGACCGCTTCTTTGTCGATTTAGATCACGTGATGTGGCTAGTTTTGCATCCGCAGTATTTCGAATCGAAGATCGTAATCAGTCATTAAAGCTAGTACTCTCAAGGTAGCTCAGCTTCACGGCACACTGCCTCAAAAAAAAGAAAAAAGAAACTATTAGGCCTGTAAACTTTGGTTAAGAAAAAATTTACTAACCGAATTCTACGGAGTGACTGTGAGGGTCGTGTTGTGAATATCCCCGGGTAATTGAGCTTTTCGAGACCATACTTATTCTATGACATTTTCCGTGATGTACAATTTCAGCCAAAGCGCACCCGATGGGTGACGTAGTTTGCTACCTACGTACCTTGGTGTCAAAAAGGCTCGATTAGAATTGCGAAAATAACATATAGGAGACACGGCCGCTATGTCTTTTTTTTTTGTTTTTTTTTTAACGCGCCGGAATGGGTGCAAGCCGCACTGCGTGGGAATTGATTCCGCTGCCTCTCGCTCTGCAGATGAGACCACATACACCAAGGCATAGCAATGGATGTGGCCTTCAAGAAGATAGCCTCTCAGATAGTTTTTTTTTTATTTTTTTGTTCATAACGCCGCTAAAATCTAGAGTACGCCGAGAACAAACAATCGGGGAACTGATTCGTCGAATTCAATCAATATTTTACGCGCATCGAAGAGATTGCACGTATATACAGATAACAAAGCATGATTGTTCGCCACGATGCCTTGAGAGTTTGCGAAGATCTCACACAGTGAGCATCTTATAAACATTTTGTAGTTAATGCATTTATTTTAACTTCGTTTTCTGCAATGCTGCCCCACTGAAGCTTCAGGGCTTACCTGCATTACCTGCATTTGGTGTATAATTTCATGCCTCAGGGACCGTAGGATGGTCTCTGTGGAAGAACAGTGGAATATTACGTGTGATAAGGCTACTCACGCTTTATTGTTGGGGCATGATCATTGCCTGGCTCTATCGTCGGCTCGGGGCTTAGCGATTCGCTTGTAAAGTCACATAATAAAAAGTATCACAGATCTTGCTGTCCACTCCTACTGGCCTCGTTGCCTGTGCGTTGCGCGAGGGATAATTAACAGTGGATCCGCGATAATGACGAACGGTGAGATAATACGTGCACATTGCGTTTCACATTGCAAAAAACTGATGAACAAAAAAAAACGTTAATGGAATGTAAAAGCGTAGATATATCGTTTTTCTCAATAATAAAGTATAGAATGTTGAGCTAATTGGTCTAACATCTTGTAAGAAGGCAGCAGAGCAGGGAACAAAACAGAAGAAGCACACACAGAGACGGACTCTGCTGCCCTCTTCCAAGAAGTCGTTTTTCTATCTTACGTTTACACGTAAGTAATACGTTGGAGATGTTCACCGGCTTGGCGAAGCGGCACGTTCTTGTAGGATTTATAACATTTGTGTAGCACTTCAGGACTGGAAGGTAAGAGTACTTCATCATTCTGGACTCTTTTGACTAGCATATCCTTCCATTAGGGAGAGTAGGCAGGTCACTTCATTTTGTCTTCTATTCATATCCTGCTCCAATTAGTATATCCGCTCGAGCACACTGATCAAGGTGCGGCATTTCAGCAGCAAGTAGCAGAGAAAATGTGCACGGTCAATACGATCGTGAGCACTCTTTTGTTTGTTTTCTTTCCTATGACAGCTTAATCGATTTGTACATGATAGCTTTCCTCCGTAGCTGGTAGAAGCGAACAGCCACCCGCGGACTGCGTCGGCTGCTTACAACGCTGCGCGTTGGTCCCTTTCGTGTCGCCTCAATGAACGCCATGACACCGCCGCACGTGTCGCGTTGTATCGCCACGTCGTTTCCGCCACATTGTGGACGTTGTGAAAGACCGTACGCAAGCGGCGCTCACGTCCGTTCCACGGATAGCGAAGATTGCGCGGGGCTCTCGTCTGCACGTTTCCTGCGCTGCTGGTTCTCATTCTACGCCGGGAGGGGATCGTGAATATCTTACGCTCGATGGGCATTGTTGCGCGCTGCTGCTCTTCAGCGGAGCCTTACTTAGGCCGGATGGTCGACATCCCTTTAAGATAAGACAGGTTGTGGCTGCTCGCTCTAACACCATTAAAAGCACACGGCTGTCAATATTTGCACTGGTGTCGTGCAGACGCTGCATGACGCGTTTGGTTTGGCTTGGTTTGTGGGGTTTAACGTCCCAAAGCGACTCAGGATATGAGAGACGCCGTAGTGGAGGACTCCGGAAATTTAGACCACCTGGGGTTCTTTAACGTGCACTGACATCGCACAGCACACGGGCGCCTTGCTTTTCGCCTCCATCGAAAAGCGGCCGCCGAGGCCGGGATTCGATCCGCGCCCTTGGGAACAGTAGTCGAGCGCCGTAACCACTGCGCCACGCCGGCGGGGCATGACGCGTGCGTACACGTGTTTGGAACAGAATTGAAGTTAGGATAGGTTTTATAAGTCGTAAGAACACGATGGTGCCTGCTCGTGAATTATCGATTACTTTATTAGAGATGGCAAAAGTGCTTTTTTACGAAAACAGTGTCTTAAAACCAGTTCAGGTTATACGAACTTACTACCAAACCCGGAAAACTGCATGCACCGCCCCAGCAGCCTTCTCTTCGCATCTGGTCGTTCTCTTTAAGGAGAAGTACATGTTCTCCCTCTGATTCGCGCATGAACTCTGCCCCCCCCCCCCCCTACCCCCCACCTTCTCCATTCTTTTCCTCTTTCAAAACATCCTTAATGACGTAGCGATGGGGCTCTCAAGAGGAGCAATACCTACTACATGCCCAAAATATTCGGCGCTATCTACCGAACTAGAACATCGCGCCCTTTTAAAACGTGTTCAGGAGAAAATTCCAAGAACAAGATGGGCACAGTGAGTTGTATTAGCGCTGCAAGAAAGGTAGGCTGCTCCCTGTGGCTAACAGACGAAGTTAAGGGCAGGGGGCCGCACAGGTTTGTGGATGAAAAGAGCTTCCACGGCCTTATACATTCATCAAAAGCTATCTTATGACAAAGCGCTGCTGTAATCGTTACAGTATGCTTCCTCACTCTTCATGTCCGTGTGGAAAGACCTGTAAATAGAAAATCGGGTTTACTGATCGTCGAGGGCCAGGACATGTGACGTCATCATCACGTTAGAATTGGGATGGTAGGGCAATAAGGTATGTCCGTCAAGAATCTTAGTGATCCTTCTTCGTGTATAAGATACTGAATGGTGTCTTATGTAGTCAACTATTTAGTTCTCTGTTTGCAGTTAGGTGCGATTTAAAAGGACCTCATACAAATATTCAGCGTAAGATCATTCTTGGCGTCATTCTTATGATTCCCTTATGATTCTCTCGAGATGGCAGAACGTGTCTCCGTGGTATTTTGCTAATTTCCAGTTACGCTGCAGGCAATTATTAACTAGTTAACTAGCAATTCGGATACAACCAAATCGAAAGCAACGGTTAGTGTTTATTTATTTTATTTTTATTTTTGCTCAGAAAAAGAAGCAGACGAAATCCCGCAATTCTCCATAGCATAAATGCAGGCGAAAAGAATCACATTTTAATCGGGCTATCCATAGACTGCAGGCTAGTAGTATTGACGCCCTGACAAGCGGCTACTGGCTGTCGCATTTTATACTTTCAATCGTCCAGTGCATCACTGGGTCTACAGCAACTTTTTTCTACACTATCAGCGACAGACTAATTACGTTACCTTCGCACGGGTCGCGAGCTCATTTTGTTAACTAGGTTGAACAAGTGGATAAAAATATCTAATTTTACCTTAATTATTCAGCTAAGGAAACAGTTTACTGAGCACTAAGCTAATGAGGCTGTTCAAAAGTAAACTAACAAAGCAGAAGGAACAGAAGAAGAAAAAAGCGCTTCTTGTTCGTAATGTACGTATACAGGCATTCGCACACTTGTGCAAACAATGACAACAGCTCGCCCTATATGTTGCATAGAAATGGCTGAGGATACGAGGATAAACAAACCATATCTGAAAAACTGGTATGCTCTAAATCGTTCCCCGTTTCCGTCGTGAAAGACGGGCTTCCTTGAAGGGCGTGTATGTTATTCAAGGACACTCTTGGTGGCATTGCATATAGCGCCCAAAATAAGTGACCGCAATTTATTTCCAGGTGTATTCCGCGGCTGTGCTTTCTAAGCGAGTTCACTGAGTGTCTCAAAACCTGCAGAGCTTCTGAACGGAACCCCCACAGCAGAGGCCAGGGAGAGCCTCTTTGCTATCAAAACGGGGGCAGTGTCACTGGGACATTCTCGCTCGCAGCCTGACCCAGCCGCCCTTCCTGCAGAACGGAGATAACCCCGTTAAGCGGTGCTGTGCATATGCGCTGCCCCCTTCTTCCCTTCTCCCTTGAAAGCGATCTGTCTGCCGAAGAGGTCACATTGCGGTCCCCGCCACAGCAGTCACTAGGGGCTCGTCAGAGCCTCTCTCTCTTGGTTACGGGACGAAGCATTCTGACCTGCTGACGGCGTCATTGGCGTTCCGGAGACGTACAAGTAGCAACAGCTCACCACTGATGTTTTTGTGCGCCGAAGTGTTCTTTGCACTATATCTTTTTAGTTCGCTTTTGGATGCGATGACAGAGGCTGTCTGTCGCTGTCACCACACACACAGGTTTCTTGAGTTTCTGAGCCACAACTGTCCTTTTTATTCTTTACCTCCTCTCTCTTCTTTTTCCATCGCACGCAGTTCGCTGCCAGCATATGATTGTGGTGATTTTGCTTTTAGAGAGCAAAGCCGTCGGATGAAACAAGAGCGAGAAAGAACATATTTGCAAACGAAACAAGGAAAGAAATAAAAGTGGTTACAGGTCAGGTTATCGCAGTCTCAAAGCTGCGCGTTGCGTGGTGTGATGCAGACAAGAGAGGAGTGCGCGGTGAAACCGAGATCAGCGACGTCTCGTGTAATGGACACTGTGGCCATTTACCTCGCCGAAATGACGTCACGGCGAAGCCCGAGCTGCACGTTTCGCGGTTACGTGAAAGAATGAAAGAATAAAAGAAAAGAAGCGTATGTGAGAAACGAACGCTGTGACATTTTCACGGGCGAATAAGTACGCTTTTGTTCAAAAGGGTTGAGGCCAAAGGGCCATTCTTTTGCGCCGCATGCCCCGAAACTTGCTGGATTCCTCAAGCACAAAAAAGCGAAACGGGAGGAAGATAAATCACCCTCCATATGCTGATACATGCAACTACCGGCGCGTCAAAAACTCTTTACTACGCGACGCGGAAGTAAGTTCTGTGTCCTGCGGACTTTTTACTAAGGCTATTTGCAAAACACTAGATGCCCGGGGAACGGAACCTGATTTTATTTATTTGTTATTTTTGCTTTCAATGTAAAACATGACAGAGGGTCACTGCAGTAAAGCTACAGGCGTAAAAAAATAAAGGAAATATACAGAATGTAATGAAACAAGCCATGAAAATGGTCATACTGACATTGATTGTGACAGCATGAGCAGAACACAGCACAAGATACTCTTACACCAGCACCACCGAACCACAATGGACACTGAAAATTGGAACAGTGATAATACTGCAATTGTTATCACTAAAAAGGTAAGGTCGTTCCAGGCCACATATGTACGATGTATGAATGAGTCGGGAAATGCTTTGGTGGTACATGGCATTAATCCAACTTTGTGCGCGTGGTCGAGGCGGGAGGATATATAAGTCGCCAATGGGAGCAACTGATTGTGCAGAGTTTCTTGGTAATATATTTTGGGAACCAGGCACAGGTGCGCTTGCTTCCGGCGTGGTGCTAGAGGTCATAAGTCAAGGCTTGGTTTTATGGCAGATGCACTGGCAATACGATGATAGGCTGACAAAATTAAATGCGCAAATTTGTTCTGAACTATTTGTTTGGTTAGTAAAGATTTGAACACCTGGATTTCAAAATCTTCGAATGTTCGCCGCTAGGAACAGGAAGACGAACACCACACAAAAAGTGTTATACCCGGAGGGGGGAAGGAGGGTAATCCCCCCCCCCCCCCCCCCCCCACCCCCTCTCCTTCGTGCAAGAAATATGCATGCAAGAAAGCACGATCGTAACAGTTTTATTTACTGAAGAGAGCTACAGAAATGCTTTGACTCCTGTCGCAAATGTACCGAAACTGACACTGTTTTTCAATACAAACTGAGGCAAGTTCTAATGTTTTAAATGTTATCTCTTCTTTCCACGTGCTGGTAACCTGGCTTGCCTTGATAGCGTAACGACGGCATTTCGTTTCGTGTGAATCCTTTAGTCCGAGAGAGGAGAAATCAATTTATTGTGATTGCAAAATTAATCAAGTGCTCTTAAAATCCAGCGTCTTGTCCGACGAGGTCTGGCTGACCGCCCCTTTTGGCCGAGGATAGCCAGACAAGCCAACAGAGATTGACGGATGATCATACGAACCTGTGGGGAACGGCGGCGGTGGTCTTTTACCTTTCCCTTTACATTCGTTGCCGCCTTTGATTTTCATTTCGCCATCACTTTTTCACATCGCTATTCCTTGGCCTTGTGGCAGGTGGTGGAGGGCTGTGAAGGATAGAGGTGGGCATCTGAGCGAATGCGTGGGTAAGTAGTGGGCTCCTCTCACGAGCATTTGGATATGGAAAGAGGCTTTCTAGAAAGGGTAGATAGGGGAGGATTGGAGGTTTAAGTGTATAGTAGATATTAAGGGCAGTGTGAATGGGATCCTGTCATGAACGTCTGATGGGCATAGATCATATTATTGTTGTCGTAGTAAAACATTCACAAAGGCACTGGCAATACGCACTCCAACTCTTATTAAACACATCTTATGGATGACTATGGTCATGTGTAATCCTTGACAAGCATTGTCTATACAATACCGCACTATTCTTATACACCCCTTACATCTATGATTGCTTTGAAATGAATGAGCAAGTTATCGACATGTGTTCGTATATACTGGATTTCGAGTATGAATGGTTTGTAGCCGTGTTCTGTACAGTCACTGTAAATTGGCTTCAAAGACTCAAAGTGACATTCTCATGTTCGCAGATTCGCACGAGTGCATCACCCGGGGCCCGCACCCGGGCAGCTGCTTCGTCTTCCACTTGAGTGCTGAGCTGACGAGCCGAAGCGTGGCCCACGCCGAGCTGTGGGTCTTCAAGGACCTCGACCCAGCAGCGTCCTCCTCCGCAGTCAACCACACCTTCGTCGTGTTCGAATTATCCGTGGTAGGCACACACCGCAGCAACCGCCATCACCCGCACCATACAACGCCTCGCAAGAGTGTGGTTGCCTTCGAAAGCAGTTCTTCCAAGCCGGAATGGCTGCGTTTCGACCTGACCAGCTTGGTCGCCGATTGGGCAGGCCGCCGGAACAGGCCAAGGAAACTCGAGATCAGCTGCAAGACCTGCAGCAATCTCAGGAACGTGTCACCTTCGCCGTCTCCATCGGGAACGCCTATAGGGTCGACGGGTGAGAAGCAACCCTTCCTTGTGGTACGCACGGACCCTAATGCCTCGGGTCCGTCCCGGTCCCGGAGAAGCATCGACTGCAACGGGTCCATATCTCGGTGCTGCCGCGAGTCCTTCTACGTGTCCTTCAAGGAGATCGGCTGGGACAGCTGGATCATCCAGCCGGCAGGCTATTCGGCCAATTTCTGCCGAGGATCATGCATTCACGACATCAGTGTCAACAAGTACCACCACACCACGGTGCTCCAGAGGTTCCTGCACAGTGCGGCTGCCGCCGGCGTCAACAACACGCTCAAGCTGAGCCTGTGCTGCACGCCATCACGCCTCTCCTCCATATCGCTCATCTTCATCGACGAAGACCAAGTGCTCAAGCAGAAGAGCCTGCCCAACATGGTGGTCGAGGCGTGCGAGTGTGCGTGACAGGCCCATGTCAAATATAGTGCGCGAGGTTATACAAAAAGAACTTCCATCTTTCCCGATCAGGGACTCGTGACTCAGTGCTCTTCAATCGCCTTTGCGAGTGTGAGGCAAAGGACAAACATGCTCGGCGGAGTATCTCCTAAGAAACAGTATTTCCTGAAAGTGTATTTCTGAAATTAGATTTAAATGTGTGCGCAGTTTAGTCCAATGTATCATTTTCAGGCTTGTAAAAGCGTTGCACTTTCTGCATCAACATCACCACAAAACTTCTGGCAATTACGTGCAAAAGTCACCATCCATTTATGGATATAGCGCACCAGTAGTCTTTCACGGTGAATTTCTTTTTACCGGAGTTATGCGGCGGATTCCTTTATGCAGTTGGAAATCGCCCTTGAGAAGCAGTTCACTATCCTCTGTCTTTTCTTCGACTTTGAAGTTTAGATTTTGAGCTGTTGTGGGTAATTACCACTCTGAGGTAGTTCCTCCCAATAAGAATTGGGAGGACAGAAAATAATTTCCAGGAGCATTAAACTACTGCTATCAGGCCAGATTCGTAACATTACGAAAATATATTTCTTGTCCTTTTTGTCTAACATCACAGTTTAGCGCAGAGATTCACCAACTTTGATATTTGGAGAACAGCACCCTTCAGTAGTGTTAAAACCCATGTCACGTTGCGCGAAAAAGACGATGTCTTCGCCTTTCCTCTTCACATAAAGTGGCGTTCCAGGATTATGCGCAAAGCTCTGTCCCAGAGACATGACCAGGACACGCCACAAAACAAGGAGGAACACAACACGTAGGCGGCACGCATTTGCGAGATGCAACAGTGAGAAAAACACTCACAACGCGATGCTGCATTTTCAGTGTGCGACAGCTCAAAAGCTTGCTGCTTTCAATCATGATTACCGAGGTCATCAGGGGCCCCGAGGATGCAAGCGCACGTTGACATCCTAAAGCACACAACATACGCGTGTCCACGTGCACACGGCCGGACACAAGTCATATACGCGTGCACATGACGACCCGACGACGAACAGCTTGGAGGCCCAGGATTATCATTATCTGAAAATGTCTTGTGCTCGCTCGTAACTAGATCTCTCAGAATGAGCCGCAGAGTAGAGAAAAACTGTATCTCGATCCCGCCTTCCTCCTCGCCAACATCCCTCTCCCCCAAAACGCGCTTCCCCGGCCCTTTCTTTTTGAGTATATGGGGGTCGAGCTGATCTGTACCGCTCAGCCTTTCTGCGAAGCTGCGAAGACGTTCGTGCTTTTCCCTGGTGGCATGTTTCCTATACAAGCCTCGCACGATGGAACATTTCCGTCTGACTCTTCTGCAAACGCTTCTCAGTGCGGATGCGAGGACATATGTGACACTTTGCAATCGCTGCCGTCTTTCCCTCTCACTCGTGTCAAGCCGCTGTGTTGGGGAAAGAATGAGTTTCCGACCCCCAGCAACAAGATTTAATTTGCCCTGAGAGCTCATCCTATGCAGAGGCGCACGAAATAGCACGTAGCACTGAGTGAAGGTCGGGAGGTCTACTTTGTGCACATTTCAAGAAAGAAGTTCCAATAATTTTAGAACTTTTCTTCAGTACGTTTCCTGGGTCTTCTTCGAGATCGCTTCACTGAAGTAGACCTCATGTTTCATACTCTAGTCCTCTTGAACATTGTGATGTCCCACACTTCATTTCTATTTTTTACTCGCAATTCATATATTACACCATCTCTTTAGGCATACTTTAAAAATTACATTGCCTAAGAAGGCAAATTTTACGTAGCACACGCTCACGTTTTCAAATAAAGTGTTTTAAAGACTAGGTCGGCAATCCTCAGTCCAGGTCACGCTGACCTCAAACATGACAACAGCTTGGGGATGACTGAGACTAGCAGGAACCGCTCGCACCATCACTACGCTTCTCTTATTTGGGTTTGTAAGCTGCAACTGATGCTCCTGTTCCAAATGTTATACTTACGTCTGAACAACTTTTGTAGTTATTATCCTTCTTGTTTTCTTTCCTTCGACAAATTTCGCAAAAAAAAGCTCTTCGTTTAGCCATTGCAGCATGTAGAACGATTCCCTTTGTGAATGTGCTCTGCAGTTGTTTTTCGCGTATAGAATATATATTTTTCCTCTTAGTGTGTTTTAGCTTCATTTTCTGTGCGATTGATGAGAAAACGCGAAATATTATTTATCTTGTGTGCAGAGAATGTATTTATACAGCGAATGATTTTTTCTTCCCTCTATCTTTTCGTAGTTTTTTGTATGCCTGACCGTGAACATGTGCACTGGGATTCTTTCCTCTCTGTGTGCTCCCTTGTGCGCGTTTATAGGTTGTTCGTTCTTCTCACGTCGAAAAACAAGAAAAATAAAAAAATATTTTTATCTTTCATTTCTAAAGTTCTCCATGTGTAACTCTTGACCGCGGCTGTGGAACAGGTTATCTGTTATTTTATTACATGAACGCGCTCACCGATCCGGATCATCCATCACCCCACGAAAAAAGAATATGCAATTCAATTATCGTTGTTTACATGACGGGTAATAGCCCAACTCATTGCGTCAGATCGATATACTCGCATTTGTTGTCCACTTTTCCTTTGTAGAAAGTGTAAGGCGGGCTTTGCCCCACTTGAAAAAATTGGGGGCACTTCTCCTTCGCAAAAAAAGGCAAGGCGTGCTCAGCCTGGATTGAACAGATTTGGGACATTTTTTCTTTCTAAAAAAGGTGAGATGTGCGGAGCCCCACGAAAAGATTGGAGACATTTAGGCTCCCCCTATCAGGATATGACGTGATGACATTAATGGAGGCCGTCTGCCGGCTTCCTCTTCAGGATCCTCTTTTATGTCCATTGTTATCGCTTAGTCAGTGGTGTTTTGTTTGTGCTTCTATCACCTTACAGATACTCATTAGCATACAGCTGTAAGATACCACATCATGTGAAAAACCACCGTACGTAGATATAAAGCCGCGCTTTACCGAAGACGAATGAATCTATCGGTGGGGACAAAGTACACGGAGCAAGCTGTTTCTAAAAGTTTTCACGCATCACATAATTGAAACTGGCAGTCGTGGCATGTGCAAGCCGGTAGTACACGCTAGTGCGCTTTCACTTGGACAGATAACGTTTTCTTATCTCCGATACAGATGGCGTGATTGTAAATTGAAGAGAAAAGCGTGCTCCGTTTACTTATGCCCGCGCCTGTACTTTCATGGCCTATAGAAGCAGCCTGTCTTACTGGAGGACGAAGGGCCCTGGAAGGCTTGGATTCCTATCTCACTCCCTCATATCAAAGGTGAAGCTCAAGCAGCCAGCAGCTGCCAACTCTGCCATGTTACGTGTCTTGTGACGTCACACAACCGGGCGACCAGTGTGTATACGACCAGGCTAGCTGCCAACTAACACCTGCGAGAAGCTGGACCGTGATATTTCGCTGACTGACACCGATGCCGGATGTTCGGTAGTGTGGGACCTTCAATATTGTCGCGTTAAATTTTCCTGTATTTTTGTGTATTTCTTTCCGTGTATTCGTCCTTTATGTAGCGCTGGATGACTTGTAAAGAAGCCATGCTTTAACCAACTAGCCCCGCGACGTGTTTTGGTAAGTCGCGTTAAAACTTCGCTGACAACAATGATACGCAACAACACCAAATCTTACGTTTGTGTTTGAATTCCGGACGCATAACCAATTCTGGACAGCGAAGGACGTAGAAATTACGAAAACATTTGACGCCTTGCATTATGAGATGAAAAAGATGCCTACAAGGAGCGTGACGTCACGGAGCTGCAGCTTTTGCAATGTTGTTGTTGTGGCTGCAGGAAGAAGGAAAAGAAAATGCACGGACCTGCTACTGGCTCTATGGCTGAACCACCTCCGCTGTCTCGTGCGGACAGAAGAGAGAAAGTAGAGAAGAAAGAAAAAAAAAGAGGGAGAGAAAGACACGCGCCGCAACAGCCGTCGTCCCCCACCTCAGCGGTGGCGGGTGCAATGACGGCCTTTGCAAACCACGCTCTGTTGAAGTCGTTCCCCCTCCTCTTTACCCGCTGGTTGGCTCAATAGTCGGCCCCAAGTGGCCGCCAAGATTCAGCTCTGGCAATAAAAACGCGACGCGACATATTTTTATTGGTAGTCTGATAAACAGCTGTGTCATGCTGCTTCTCGCGGTTTCCTTCTCTGCCCTGTACACGCCCATTAGCATTTGCAAGAGTACAGACGCGCGAAACGACAAGTTTACAAAAAAAAAAGATGTTATTTTCAGCACTCTGCTAATCAGCAAGCGGCTTTCAAGGCGCCGTTATTAGACTACCGTTGTTGAGGTAAGTGTATCGACCGTTATATATCATTTCTTCCAGCAACGTGACAGTCAATGGTTGCTTGCGGCTGTGTAACTGCCGACAAATAACGAAGGTGGGAGAGTTAAGAACTGTTGAATGGATCGACTTTCTGACAAGCGTGATAACATATAGAACAGAGAAGGTTTACACAGTACACTGTGCTTAACGTCTAGTAGATTTCTAGCGTTGTCTTCTTTTATCTATTCTCCTATTCTCCCTTTTTTTTTCGCTTTTATGATAGTCAGCATATCACATCTAACCAGCCTTTACAGGGGGCCAAAAAAATACTGCCATTTTGTTGAAACGTTGAACCTCTGTGTCAAGGGTTTGTGGCTAACGCGTTTTTCCTTTAGAAACGCTGTTTAGTGAGATTATTTTATACTTTGCATCACCAATGTAAATGCTACTTTCGTACGAAGCAAGGAGTTTACGATAGCTCTAATATTTGAGCTTAACCTACGGGGAGGAAACAAAACTTTTTTCTTTCAGAGACAGTTTCTTTGTCCAGGGCTGTAGCAATATTTTTAACTTAGCATTGTTTTCTTTTCTTTTGGAGGTGCGCTTGCAGGAATACTTTACGTATGTTTGGGCACGTTGGCTCGCTTGTTCTTTGCATTATTACGTCGTCGAAATTGTATAGAGCGTCGAAATGGCGCTGCCATTGGTAACGACTCAGCATCTCGGAAGCTGCATCGCCATCCCATGATTTGCTCAATAAACCCTCTTTGTTCCACAGGCACTTATTCTGCTTACATAGTTTCAGAAGTGCTACAAAGCGCGCCATTGCAAGCGTGAGCGCGTAGCTCTCGCCTGAAAGTCGTCGTGGCTTCGTCGCTTCTTCCTCCGCCGAAGCCATTGGGCCCAAGGGAGATGTGTTGCATCATTGGCGAGCGTGGAAAAGTGAGTTTAAACTTTACGCTACTGCTACCGTGCTCACGCATCAGTCGAAAACGGTACAAGCAGCCACGTTTCTGGTCACGATTGGAGAAGAGGCGCGGAAAGCCTACGCAACGTTTCAGTTCAGTTCAGATGACAAACGCAACGATGTTGACGTCCTGATTGATAAGTTTGAGAACTTCTACCAGCCTGTGAATAACCTGAAGCACAGCGATTTTTGCTTCGGGACACGCGACCAGAGAGAAGGCGAAACTTTCAATGAATGGCTGTCACAAACCCCCGCCTTTACGGTCAAAACAGGCGCGGAATCCCCTTTACGGTTACCAGTCGTCCCTCATGAGGTTAGAGAACACATTTAAAAGTTAGGCCGGTCAACTCGTGAAGTACGTGTGTCGGTGTGTGATTGAGAGATAAGTTCAAGAAGGTCACTTTCTTTTACAAACAATTAAAACTTATAGATAGTAGTCCAAATTACACTGCATAATAATACAGTACAAAAGAAAATAAAACAAAGCGCCACGACACGATAGTGATAAAAGACGACTCGGTAAATGACAAGAGGAAAACCCGACCATCAACGAAACACTGCGATAAAAAATGACTATAAGGATAACAAATCAAGTATTTCAGATATACGTATGGGCAAGGGTTACATAGAAAACACAGCGTAAAAATATTACTAGGTCAGGTAAAGGTTAACAAAGGCGAAAACAATGTTCGATTAAACAACAGTCTGTGGCAAAAAGGAATTCTCACGGCTTTCTTGTTAGTTGGGGCGTCGAAGGCTGGATTGATCGGCTGACTGTACGGCAGCGGAGGCCGTACAGATAAGAACGATGCGTCCGTCGATCGTGGGTCCGGTTAAACACCAGACGCTTTCCCAGAGCGGCCTCGAGAGAGGCCCGGAAGACTGATTCTTCCCGGAGTGTACTGGCGCGAGCGTGCTGCTGTCTATCTTTTTATACTCTCAGCCGGCTACGCAGTGTTTGCGTCAAAGACGCGTGGTCGCTGCCCCGCCGTCATGTCGAAGCCTGCTCAGAGGAGCGACGAGGTCCCGTGAGTTTCGCTCTATATCTGAGGCAGAAGATCCCGCAACTTCCGCTGTATAGGTGAGGCAAGCCCGTTATACCCAGTGGCACGGGCAGAGGCACATTATTTTATGTTTTGTTTTGGGTAGCCGCACCATAATATATGTATAGGTGAGGCAGCTTGTGACAATGGCCCACTGAGCTAAGGCTGTTGCAGGTCGTTGCCAGTTGGGGACGCTGGAGGACCGCATGCTTCGAACTCGGATCATCTTGGGCATCAAGGATAAGATGCTGCAGCAGAAATTGATCTCGGACAACCCGTCATACGCGAAAGCCGTTGAGAAGTGTTGCGCTTGGGAACAGGTCCTAATGCAGTGTGAAAATATACAAGGCGTGAAGGATTCAAACCACCAACCGGTTGTTAACCTCGTTGGCACGACGTCCGCTTGCGACAAGCGTGGATTTGCTACGGACAACAATCAGGTATGCCCAGCGGTAGGCAAAGCCTGTAAGAATTGTGGTTGCTACAACCATTTCGCGATATCGTGCAAGGAAGAGCCTAAGCAGCGGAAGCGACGGTCAGAACAAAATCGTGTAAGGGAAGTTCAAGCCGAGAGTGACGGCGAGTACTTTCTACAGACAGTTGAAATCGCGACGCTGTCGAGCAAGAATGCGTGGTCCGCGAAAGTCCAGATAGACGGCAAACCGGTCACTTGCAAAACTGACACTGGAGCTGACTGCTGCATCATGCTCAAGCGGATGATTCGCAAGCCGACAGAGAAGTGCAGCATTGTGCTGAATACATGTTTCGATCATGCACGACGTGCTCCCGAGCAGATATCGCGCTGAAACTGGAATGCCGTGGCCGTGCTTGCACAGCTCGCTTAGTCGTGAGTGTCATGGACGTACCGATCACTTTGACTGGATCCGCGTCGGAAGATCTCGGTATTACGAAGGGCGTTCTATAAAGCTTTCCCCTGATCCACTTCTTCTGGACAGAGAGCAACGAAACTGCATATTAGTCCTTCACTACATAGATGCCATCCAGGGACACACATTTCTTCCATTTTTTTTTATGCAACTGTAAACACCTCGCCTGTAAAAGTCGACAGGTTGCTCCAAAAGCCATGTTGTGCCTTCAGAAATCAGAGTCTGATCATCTGGAAAATACCTTTACTTCAAATATGAATTGCTTGGACGCAAGGGCCTTATCATCCTTGGGTCTCTCTTGAACTTTATTAGAACAGGCAACCTTTTTTTTTTCCTTTTATACCCTTTTCATTTTCTTTTTTACATATTCCTTTATGCCCTGAGGCAATAAATAACGTTACTAAAAATAATAATTCACAGTTGGAAAGAGGTTGAAGTCCGATGGTGCGAGATCGGGTGAACAAGGGAGATGCGGCAGAATTTCAAAGCCACAACAGCGTGCTTCCATCTGGACAACATGTGAGTTGTGAAATGGAGCATTGTCTTGCAGAAGGCGGATAGTTTTGGTGAGCATGCTACGTTTCTTGCTTTTGATGGCTTCCCGCAATTTCCGCAGCAGCATGCCCCAGTAATCGTATCACCCTTTTCTAGGAAATTCATCACGATTACTCGTGCTGGTCCCAAAAGACTGTTAGCATGACCTTGCCCGTCGAAAGGTGGGTGCGTGCCTTCTTTGGAGGCGGTGAGTCCAAGTGCTTCCATTTCATCCAACTGGACTTTAGTCTCCTGATCATAGCGATGGACTCAGCTTTCATCCTGTGTAATCAGTAAGCAAGGTGCCCGTGTGCTGTACGATGTCTGTGCACGTTAAAGAACCCCAGGTGGTCGAAATTTCCGGAGTCCTCCAGTACGGCGTCTCTCATAGCTTGAGTCGCTTTGGGACGTTAAAACCCCACTAACCAAACCAAACCTGTTGAAAAACTCCTGATTTCCATGGCACATGGTCAAAAGAGCCTGGGAGCATTCTACTCGTTCCTGCTTTTGGAAAGGTGTGAGCGGCCGGGAAACCTAGCGAGAGGATACCTTATGCATATGAAGATGGTCCTTAATTGCTTTTTCCATAAACCCCACACTAATCTTGACATTTTGGGCTATGTCTCGAATGGTTACGTGGCAATTTTCCAAAATGGTGACCTCCACTTGCTGAATGGCGTGTTCATCGATAGCGGAGTGGGGCGCCCTGCAATCGGAGCCGTTTCCACCGAAGTCCGACCACATTTGAATTGATGATGCCAGTTCTTCACTACATCATATGAAAGTGAATCATCTTCCCTACAAACCTCTTTTATCTCATCGAAGGTCTCTGTTTGAGTGCGGCTTTTCAAGAACAGAAACTTGGTGACTGCTCTGTATTTCAGTATCTCTAGCTGGGCTAGTTGGTGTGACATTGTGTTTAACCAAAAGAAAAAACCGCGCTAAAGTTTTGACGAAACACAGCGCCTGTCCCGTTCGTCTTTCTGTGTGTTTCGTCGCAAATTTATCGCCGTTTTTTCCTTTGGATAAACACAATCTGTATTTCTTTGCATCCTTTATCGCACCTCACACCACTTCAGCACTTCAGTTCAGAGTTGCACATTGGCACGTGAGCTGTGGGGACTTAGGTCATTACACATGCACAGTTTCAGCATCCTGCAATAAATAGAAGTGAGTCAGGAGAAATCTTTATTGAACACCTCTCGTTTTACTAGGATCGCTACTGTTAGTTATGGTGAACTCTACGAAGCGCTGTACCATTTACTGATGTGTTTCAAGGTCTAGGGAACCGAAGTGGGTTCCAATACGAAATGAAGCTGAAAGTGGAAGCGCAACCAGTAGTGAGGTCTCCGAGGCGAGCACCACTTCCTCTAAGGAATCACGTTAAAGGTGATCTGGATCGCATGAAGTAATATGTGGCTATCGCGAAGGTGACAGAACCTACACAGTGGTGCAGCAACATGGTTGTAGTTGTGAAGCCCAACAAACTGAGAATCTGCCTTTACCCTACAGACTTGAACAAGTCCCTGCTTCGCGAACGGTATCCTATGTCATTTTTGATGGATGTACTAAACACGCCAGGCTTGAGCAATGCAAAGTAATTCTCGACTCTAGACGCCTCGTCTGGATTTTGGCAAATAAGTTTGGAACGCAAAAGCTCGTACTTGTGTACAATGAATCCACCCTATGGCTGGTATAGATTCTTGAAAATGCCCTTAGGTATTTCTACTTTCCAGAAGTGCCCCAGCATGCCATGCACAGAGTTTTGGAGGGACCTCACCAAATTGCTCGAACGCTGAAGACGCATGAACCTGAAGCTGAACATGAAGAAATGCTGCTTTCTGCAGCAAGAAGTGTGGTACCTAGGTCATATTCTGATATCCCAAGGCCTTCAGATCGATCCCCATCGTGTGGAAGATATTGTGGATGTCCCTGTTCCGACAAACTGCAAGTCATTGCAAACGTTCCTGGGAATGGTAAGAATTGTCAAGATTTATTCCGAGCATGTCGATTACAGCTCCACTGAGAGATCTGTTGCGCAAGGACGT
>JAJIZL010020193.1:2600-19095 GCA_023969395.1 Amblyomma maculatum | reverse complement strand
TTTAGGGGTTCGAAACTCGCTCATGGCCAGATAGTGTTTTATTTTAGTTTATTTTAACTTCAACTACTACCTGCTAACAGCCACTTGCCAGGAGCGACAGACCGGACAAACGTCGATCGAATCAGCGAATTCGGGCTCTGTCTGCCAACTATAACCTGAGCGGATAAAGATAGGTGAAATATGTGAATGCTGGCGCACTCGAGACGAGCGTGCGATAAAATGACAAACGTATGCCATGTAGAAGAGCTTGCTGAATTTGCGAATATTTTGCTGATACATATATCATAGTACTATAGACACGATTGTACTGAGTGTAACTTATTACCATGGTATCAGTCGGTAGCACTCGCTACTACTTGTTACTATGTTGTATTACTCGTTACCACTCTTATACCAGATGGAGGTACACTAGCGCCAAGTGGTACCACTCGTCACTAAATTGGCTGGAACCAAGTGGTACCACTTGTGAGTTGTACTGAGGGGTACCACTCGACCTTCATTATATTGGCACTGGTAGTGTACCTCCATTAGCACACTAGCTAGGTTTGATTTGGTTTATGGGGTTTAACATTGCAAAGCGACTCTGGCTATGAGAAACGCCGTAGCGGAGGGCTTCTGAAATTTCGACTACTCGGGGTTCTTTAGCATGCACTGATATCGCACAGTACACGACGACCTGCATTTATATAAAAGCGGCCGCCGCATTCCTGATCACAGCAGTCGAGCGCCCTACAACTGCTCCACCATGGTGGGGCCATTACCAGACTAGTACCAAGTGGTAACGCCAATTATCGCACAAGTACCAGGTGGTAGCACCATTCATTACGCGGATACCAATTTATACCACTCCTAATTAAGTCGGTATAAGGTGTTTCATCGTGCCAAGTGGTATGCTCTAGGCAGCATGCTAAGGCCTTTGGTCAGCAGTACTTTAAATGTTTAAACGACGATGTCCATTTTAAGGATAAAGCGTCCATCAACTGACAAAACTGTCTAAAACAACACTTAAAGGTCCACAGTTAGCCGGGTAACGAAAAAAGACAGTAAAAGCGAACGTAGACCGAAAAACTAAGTTAAACCATCGCACGATAATATTATATATTAAACTGGCATTCTGTTCAAACCGTAAAGCAATTTTAATGTCTCACAACTGCAAGCATGACTAGGGACAATCAGTTCAATTATGTCCTGAAATGTAAATCAAATTGGTGGTCGAACTGGTCGATTGAAGTGTATCCAATTAAACAAATGGTATACAATACAATATACAAACCGTTTACACTACTGCCAGTTATTGTTGGGCGCAACAAAGCCTACTAACCTTGATGTATTCATTGATTCATTCCAGAAAAGCTATCTTCGAAATATAATTTTTCGCACCGACATTGGAGTGCGCCTTTCTTTAGCAGTTCCAGGGATGTTAAAACACATAATCGTTATATATATCTGCTTACACTCATTTCAATACCAAAAATAAAGAACACAAATTTTAGAAATTTAGATGAGCTGAGGCTGTGGTAACGAGCCGTTGCCTGGACCTAGCACTTGGCCGCAGACCAACTTGGACATTACTTCGAATACGAAGACGACGCTCGGGCAGCCACCTGACCTAAAAGATGCACAGCAGGCTATGGATGTGCAACAGTAAATCGTCACTAACGCTTCTCAACGGACACCCCGGCTGGTCAAACTACCTGGGCCGCCAGCCAACGCAACACCCGCAAAGAAGGTAAGGGCCGCCCCTGATAAGCTAGCTTCTGCTCATCCGACACCAGCCAGATGGTTTGCTAACCAGCAACCCATCTTTTGCCCAGGTAAAAGGCATATCTTTGTACCCATTTTTCAGCACTTACCAATTTTGCGCTGCTAGTCTCAGGTCGCTCCTTGCGCTATGGCTCCAACTGTTGCTGTTGTCGCTAAGGAACTAGAAGAACTTAAATTGTCTTTTGAAGCTGAACTTGAAACGCTCACTGATGCTCTTGTTACTGTGAAATCTTCCGTCGCCTTATCTAGCGTTGATGTCATCAGGGAACTTCAAAATGAGGTCGTTGAGTTGAAAAAATCTCTATAACTCATGAGCGATGAGTTTGAAACCGTAAAGGATCGGAACGCTGGTCTTGCTGCCGAGAACAAGAGACTCTTGAAGAGCAATGAGGTCCTCGTGCGCAAGGTTGCCCACCTGGAACAATATTCGCGCCTGAACAACCTTGAAATCAGAGGTGTCCCGGTGACGCAGGGCGAGGATTGCACCAAGATCGTTGAGACTCTCGGCAGGGAGGTTGACTGCCCCGTGAACTTAGAGGATCTAGATACAGCACACAGAGTTCCCACCAGCAACAAGAATGAAAAAAAAAAACATAATTCTTTGTTTCCTCTCGCGAAACAAGAAGGCGGAATTTCTTGCTAAGGCTAGGAAAACTCTCCCTACCACGACATGCTTGGGTTTCCCTGAAGCGCACGATGCTCCCGTTTATGTCGATCATTTATGTCCCCTGACAACAAAGACCTTTTTTTAAAGGCGCATAAGCTCAAGAAGGAAAAACAAAGTAGTCCTTCTTGTGGACATCAAATGGCGCTATTCTGGCTAGGAAGGAGCAGAACAGCACGATCTATCGCATAAGTACGGTAGACGATCTAAACATTTTCCGTGAATGAACACTTCTACCGCTGCTGACATTCTACACTTTTTCAAACCACCATAGCTTCATTCTCACCAAAAGACATTTCCTCGATCCTGTCCGAATCAAGCGGTCTATCTGCCATCCAGTTCAATGCCCGTAGTTTAAGGAAGAATTACGATAGCATAACTGCTTTGCTTACTTCCATTCAACATCAATTTTCCATCATATCATTTTCTGAAACTTGGCTATCTACCTTTGATAAAGACTTGTATGCTTTTCCTGGTTATTCATGCGAATATGAAAACCGTGTTGATAATGTCTATGGCGGCTCTGCTATCTACGTTTCAAAGCACATCGCCTACAAAAGACGCCTTGATTTGTGCTTGAATGTTCCCAAATGCGAATTTGTTTGGATCGAACTTGATTGTCGATCTACTGGTCACACAAAGAATATTATATGCGGCGCTGTTTACAGATCCCCTTCCAATATTGCGTCTGAATTCTGCCGAGCTTTTGACCAAGCACTTCATAAACTATCCCTCGAAAATAATAATGTATTCAACATGGGTGACTTTAACATTAATTTGCTTGACTTGACCAATGCTATCAGTATCGACTACACGACCTGTTTCTACAGTTATGGTTACACAAGTTTGATTAACACCCCTACACGTTGTACTGACCACGGCTCGCATTCCTTACTTGATCACATTCTCTCCAATTTTCCCACCGCTCCTCAGGCTGCCACGATGGAGTGTGATATCACTCATCATTTTCCGATATTTCTTTATGCACTATCATCTCATGGTATTAACCACAAGTATACACAGAAATTAGTTTTCAATAGTGATAAATACATTGAAACCATATCTAACACCGATCTTTCATTCATTTTGGGTATCTCGAATCCAGAAGTGGATCTGCACGAGCTGTTGACTATAATCGTATCAGCAATTAATAAATGCTGGTTACTTCGTTCATCCTCGCGAAAGTATGATACCCTTCTTTCCCCATCGATAACTACTGCTCTCTTAAACTCACTGCGGAAAAAAGAAAACATGTATAAGAAAACTAAACGCAAGCCATTTAATCTTCGTCTTAAATCGCGATACATCAGGTATTCTAGTATACTATCATCTCTTCTAAAAAAAGCTAAACAAAGCTATTATGAAAACCAATTATCCAAGCAATCTAATAATTCTAAACGAAAATAGCAGCTTCTTGATGAATTTTTGAACATTGGAAAGTCACCCGATGTAGTTAAATCTATTTTCCACGATGGGGTTCTTTTACCTCACCCTGAAGTAATAGCGAACGCATTTTGTAATTATTTTTTTAACTCACCTTATTATCCTTCCTCTTCGTCGTGCACACTTTCTCTTGAGCGCTGCTCCCATTCCTTCTTTCTTACTCCCACTTGCCCAGAAGAAATTATATCCGTAATTATTAACTTAAAGATGACCGGTCCCGGCATTGACAACATCCATGGAAAACACGTGAAAATTATCCGATCTATGCTCGCACCTGTTCTGAGTCACATCTTCAATCTTGTTTTTTTTAAGTGGCTGTTATCCGCGGCAGCTCAAGATAGCGAAAAATATACCAGTGTTCAAAAAAGGCGATCCCGCTATGCCAAATAATTATCGACCAATTGCCATTCTTCTTTTTTTTTGATAAAATTTTAGAAAAATTATTTGAAATAAGGCTGTCAGGATATATTGAAAAATATAACATATTGACTGACACTCAACACGGTTTTCGACGCGGACTATCTACAGATACTGCTATAGCTTCTCTCACAGATTATATCAGGCTTGCTATCGATAAAGTTTTCAGGTACAGTTTTCATTGATTTTAGCAAAACATTTGATTTCATCGATCACTCCATCTTGTTTCAGAAACTTGAGTTGTACGGCATATCAGGACCTCCACTAATGCTTTTTAAGAGCTTTCTTCGTGACCGAGAGCACATAGTCTGTATTAATAACCATGCATCTAATAAAGCTCTCAATAACATTGGGGTTCCACAGGGTCCTATTCTAGGCCCTGTATTGTTTTTACTCTACATTAACGACTTGCCATCCTGTTTTAGGCATTGTAATAATATATTATACGCAGATGACTATACTATGATAACATCGCACCATGACATTTATCAGCTCCATATCTAACCTTCAAAACGACATTAATTTTCTTGAGCATTGGTGCCATATATTAACCGCCTCACTGTGAATGTTACTGACTTGCTTTCAGATTTTTCATCCCCCTCAGAAGCCATTGCCCGTCTCACCACTGCTATAATTCAATTCCACTGCCATCGCGTAGCAAGACCGAATTTCGTTTCTAGGTGTTGTTATTGACCCTCACATAAAATTCCATTATCATATAGCGGAAACTTGCAAGAAAATTTCATTTGGGTTACGCACACTAATCAAAGCCCGATACTTCTTCCCAATCCACACGTTACTATCATTTTACTACACTTTTGACCACAGCACTACACTACTACTACTACTACACTGTTGACTACGGCATTTCATCCTGGGGTAACGCCTATCATGTTCATCTTTGGCCAGTAATAAAAGTGCAAAAGCAAGCCATACGCATCATAACCTCCTCTCCTCGAATGTCACCGTCGCACATTTTATTCATGAATTTAAATGTTCTACCCCTCTGGACTCTTTATCTTTATAATATCGGTATTCTATTCTCTGAGATTCTTCACCATCAGTTCCCATTTAGCAATTTTTTTCCCGGCATGATCAAAAGCAACAGCGGTACACGGTTCGCTCTACATAATAATTTTCTACTACCTAAGGTCAGTACTAACTACGGGAAGCAAGGCCTTCAATTTTCGTTCATATATATTTCTGGAATTCTTTGAATTTCAGCATTAGGCAAACTAATACACTTTCTTTGTTCAAGTCGAAATTTAAAAAATTTCTTCTTAATTTGTGATTTCTTTATTTACCTTTTGTGTCGCGGAATTCATAAGTGTTTTCGTACTTTTTTTGTATTCTGTTTTTGTATCTAAATCTGTTGGCAATGCACTCTTTACTATGTATTTTCAGTGTTGCTTCATAAATTTGCTTACAATAATATTATTCTTTATGTTGCCTATCAAAATCTATTACCATGGGAGGTCCCACCTGCGGTCTTCTCCCATGGGACCTCTCGCTGTATATTATTGTACCTTGTTTTTTGATGCAAAAATAAACTTTCAACTTCAACTTCAACAATCCTTCAGAGTGCATATCACGCCAACAGTGCAGTTTGATATCACAAAGATACCTACCAGATCTATACAGAGAGGGATAGACGTTGCACTTGGTACCACAGGTTACCAGGGGTTTGTAAGCCACAGGGAATCTAACGCTGTCACAGTGCATTTAGCCACACTTGAGGATGCACGCAAAATGATTACAATAACACAGATTCCAGCCGTGGCAGATGAATATCTTCCTGTCCAGACTTATTTTGCGTGTGGTCTGAACACTCAGCGATGTGTCGTCTATGACCTAGACCTGCAAGATTCCCCGGAGATGGTGGCCAGAGACCTCATATCAGGAACACATACTGTGTTGGCGGCATGTCGTATGGGGAACAGAAGCACTTGTCTGATCCCGTTGCAGGGACCAGACAATCTTCCGGACAAGATTCTACTACAACGGCCGCATAGTGCGACCTAAAACGTACAAACCTAAACCGGTGCACTGTTACAGGTGCAGCAGAGAAGGCCATATGCCGAAATTTTGTCCATATGGAGTCAATCCAGAATAAATAACTGAATCGGGACAGGTAAAATTCAAATGCGGCCTATGCAAAACTGATGATCATGATATCAACATCATCTCAGTGTCCGACAAAAAGGAGAAAGCTCGAGTTAGCAAGGACTGGGCGACGGAAACAAAGTACACCGGTAGTGGTTAAAAACAGATTTGCAGCTCTGGCCCAAGAGCTGTTTGATGATTCTCCTGAAGAACAGCCTGTAGCGGTGGTTGCACAGAACAGTGCATCTTTTTCTTCCACACTGAAGAATGGACGACGCACAAAACGAAGCACGACAACATTCACTGCCGATGATTTTCCGGAACTTGAATTCTGCATAAGCCAGCAGGATGCAATAGAAAAAGAAATTGCGTTGCTTTCAGCCCAAATTGCGCAGCTGCGACAAATAAAGAGCGTATAGCTCAACGCCGAAAGTAGAGTTCAGAAAAACAGAAAGATACGCTTGCAGGCAGTACGACAGCAAGGTTAGTGGATGCTCCGAATTGTAAACCTGCCGCTAACACAACAATATGGGAGGTGGTACTGGACACACTCCCGCAACTGACACACCTCATTCAGAGCAGCATACATCATGGATAGAAATAGCCGAAACAATTGGCAAGAGATTACACAATGGAACTGCAGAGGGCTCTCTAATAAAGTTGGGGAAATGAAGACAAAATTATTGTACGGCAAGCTGCATTCATGGGTGTTCTTAGTACAAGGACATAATAGGTTATATTATATAACAGCATATATAGGGTACCGGTGTCCTTCTATCCTTGATAAACGAGCACGAGCAGAGACCGAAACTCCAGGAAAAGCTGTCGTCTATATTAGGGCCAACAATCCCCAAACGCCACTAGACTTGAGCAAGTGGTGCAACGCTCAGCAGGAAGTAGTTGCTGTACTCACGTGTCCAAACAAAACGCCCCTGATATTAGTGTCCGTGTACGCTCGTCTAAGAGACACAGTACTTAAGCTTGGATGGGTTAAGCATATTCGTCATTCATACCCTGGAATTGCGATACTAATGGTTGAGATTTTAACGCTCCGCACACTGTATGGAGATATGATTATGAGTTTAAAAGGGGTGATTAAGCTCACACTGCCTTCACAGAAATGGAATTTACACTGCTAAATCATCCAGGAGTCACACAACTACCTGCAACACAAACACATTCACCTGACTTGACGTGGTGGAAGGGCCCTGGTGCACCACAATGGAAGGCGGAATTAGATGCGTGGGTAGTGACCATGCCCCCTTTAGTATTCGTCTTAATTTAGAACTTATGAAGAAAATTCGAAAGAAAGGTTTTGTAACACATTAAGATGGTGTACGGCAGGATACCCGAACTCATTTAGTTAGCCCGGATACTCTTGTTACCACCCTTCAAACGATACGCAAGGATCACACAATTACAAATACAGTAAATGAAGATCAGCCAACTCCCGACCTTCACCTACTAAAACCTTGGGGACGCCTAAAACGGGCCGTGATACAGGCTGGTCGGCATCCTGAAGACGTGCAAAGAAAAATTGAGGTAAACACAGTGACAGCACAGGCACGCCTATATGAAAAACAGCTGGCTCATAGGAGAGGGGATGACAGGTGCAGTCGTTTGGGCTCAGGAACGACCAACAAGGCTCTCTGGAGGACGTTCCGTGGCATGGAAGAGAGGCGGCAGGTCAAAGATCGTGCGGAAAGTATTAGACTTGCGTTACTGCTCACACTAGAGGAGTTTGCAGATCAGGCTGCTGCTCTTTTCTTCCCGAACCGTGCACAGTATCCGGCGCCTTTACCGACAGTGGATGCGGTTGATAAAACCGGAATAACTACCATTTACCAATTTGGAGTTATTGGCTGATAGAAGAAGCGAATGGTAAAACTGCGCCTGGACATGACGATCTTCCTTAGGAGGCCTTCAAGAATTTAGAAAGAACCGCAGTTGACTTAGATGTGGTATATGAGGTATGGCAAGGAGGAGAGATTCTACTCGGCGGGAAATATTCGGTGGTGGTTCCAATACCAAAGGCTGGGAGACCTCCCACAAGCCTAGAATCTTTGCGGCCTATTTCGCTAACACTCACAATTTTCAAGCTGTATGAAAAGATGATAGCCACCCGCCTGTCATGGTGGTTGGAAAGTAATCAAAAATACCATGCTCGACAAATTAGGTTCCGAGCAAACCTTGGTACAGAAAATGGATTGGCTATGCTGGCTGAAGAGGTCATACACGTGTCGCCTTATAGCCACCTAGTGCGCACTGTAGTGGCCACCGACGTGGCGAAGGCATACGACAACGTGTTAAATGCCAAGATTCTTAGCAACATGGAATGTATGGGCATTCCCTTGCAGGTCATAAAAGCAGTACATAATCTGCTTAAGGACAGACGTTTTCTATCCGGATAAACGGAAAACAAATTGGCAATTACACCTCGAACAGAGGCGCGCCACAAGGGTCAGTGTTAGCACCTTTGCTATTTAACACCGCACTGATTCCATTGGCGTGGAAATTAGATGAAATACTAGAAGTGCGGTTCATGATATACGCAGATGATGTCACGATTTGGTCTGCTCATAAACAACTTGACAGACAGAATTTGTATCTCCAAGAGGCTTTAAATACCATAGATGAGTACGTTCAAGATGCAGGGCTGGAATTGTCACCTCAAAAGTCCAGATACATTCATGTTGCAAACAAGAATGGAAGAAAACAATTGGCAACGCAAAGAGTCGCCCTAAAGATTAGAAATCAGGCATTGCAAGAGGGGGCCAAGATTAGAGTTCTCGGCCTAGAGATTCATAAATCCGGCAAAGGAACTCAATGATTTCATAAGGTGAAAAAAGTAGCTGCGACTTCCTAAACTTGATAAAACGCATTTCGTCTAGGGGAGAAGGAGCTCAAGCGGACATGGCAAGGCGTCTTGTTCAAGCGGTGTTACAGCCGAGAATGCTATACCGGGCCCAATTTCTAAGACTCACGAGGCGGCAGTGGGCGGATATGGAAACAATAAATAGAAACGCAATGTGCACAATCACGGCCTTACCACAATTTACCCCTGCCCTTATTCCCCAAGAATTTGCACAGCTGAATACGTTGACAGAATTAATTGAACAACGAGAGGCAACAAGGAATAGAAGCGACAGTGCGTTAAGCCCATAGCATCCTTGTACGACAAAGTGAAGGTGCAAACACCAACAATGGCTGACCCCCCTCCATGGGAATTCACGACTATTATGACAAACAAGACTACTCGGCTTCGTCATAAAGAAAGCCTGGCATCTCGACCTCCGGTTGATCTACTTCCAGGTACCTGCATTGCATATAAGGACGCATCAATAATAGAAAATGGCGGTAGAACAGCAGCAACTAGCGCGACACATAGTGAAGTAAAAGTATATAATGAATATATATCAGAATACCCGGACCCGCTTGTGATGGAGCTGTATGCAATCCGCAATGCTGTGGAGGTCATAAATAAAATAGATTCCATAACAAAAGCCCACATCTATACATACTCCTTAGCCGCCGTAAAACAACTGAAGAAAGTGACAAAGACACTATATGTAACCCAGTAAATCCACGCACTCAATAAAAAAAGAAAGATACTCATCCAGATACACTGGACACAAGACGATGCTCAGAACGCTGAGCAGAAAAACGTTGCCCAGCCCACACACGATGTTCCAAACACTAATGCACCCCCTACCAGGCTCCCTTTTGATTCCCGCTCCGCTATTCTCATTTTAGCATCCTCTATAAGGAAAAGTACACGTGCTCTCATTCCCCCGTGTATTTTCCCCTCCCTCATAATTTAACGAGATTGGAGGAGGTTTCCCTTAGAAGGATAAGAGCTGGGGCGGCCCTTATCCCGTCGGTAACATGCCGATGGGTATCCGGAGAAGACATCGGACTCACCACAATGCCCGAAGTGTTCCACACCGGCTGCAGAAGTGAATGTTCGCCACCTGCTGTGGACTTGTGCAGGGACAAGGGCATCAAGGATAAAGATTCCGCAGGAAGTGGTACTAACCGCAACAAGGGAGGAGGACTTCTCCAAATAGCTCACCGACAACAATAAGAGCAGGAGCCTTCTACGGTTCCTTACGGACAATAATTTACATGGCTTTTATAATGTGCCTTATGGCAAGCTTGCGTAAATAAGACAAAACCTATTAAACCTCGACATAAATCTTAGCAAAGAACGCCATCATTACATTTTTCCACTTTCCTGAATACATATATCCTTATTATTTACGGTTTTTTTCCTGCCTACGTCGAGAACTTCACAATGTGTATTTAAATAACATGGTATGTGTATATAATGCCGTTTCGTGTATTTGATGACTGCTTGATGTGTTTGTTTTCAAACTGCATAAACTTTTGTATTGGCTCCCTGCTGAACATTAAGAATGTAGACATGTCAAACTGTCCACGGAGAGCTCTTTTCAACGACTTCTCATCAGTATGGACTCATTAAAACAAACAGATTTCATTTTTTTTACCACACTCGAACGAGGTGGCACGACCAGTCACCACACCAGCTGCCATCGACATCAGCATCATCATCAGACTAACCACACCCTCTCCCATATCTCTCGATTAACCTTGTTCTGGGCCAGCTGATTTGCATAATGCCCGCAAACTTTCAGACCTATACTCCCATATACCTTTATGCCGTACTTACAACGCTTGCCTTCCATTGGAATTCAGCATGTTACCCTCAAGGAGCATCGGCCATCTTGCCTTTACATTACATGCCCTTCCCATGTCTATTTCCTCTTCATTGGAGAAAGATAAGTTGCATGTTCGATGCGTCATACGTGCCACGTCCTAAATCTTGTTTCTCTCTCGCTTCTTCATTTCGACTGAAATATTAGTAACTCGCATTTCTTGGTGAAGGAACAGCGCAAGGGACGGGACACAGAGACACAAGGAAGCACAAACACAAGGCGCTGACTATCAACTGAGGTTTATTGCAAGAAGGCAGAGATTATGTAACGAAGAGAACTGGGGGTGGAACATCGATAAAGATAGTGCTCAGTCACCGGCCGTCGGAAGATAGTCACGTCAGTGAGTTAAAACATTTGCTAATGATTGAAATTGGGGTGAAAAACAGCCGTCGATTTGGCACAAGATAAACAATACATTAACAATAATGAAAGATGAAGAGGAAAAGCAATAGCGGTAAAATCTATAAAACGTAAAAGGTAGAAATTTAAATTGTGGTGAAAACAGCCGTCCATGGAACACAAGATAAACAATAGATTAACAATAATAGAAAATGAAAAGCAATAGCGGCAAAATCTGTAAAAAGTAAAAATTAAACGTAAAGGTAAAACGGTAAAAGGTAAAACGTAAAGTGTCTTTTGTTCTCACCGAGGCCCTCTACACCTCGATTTTTACCTTTTACGTTTTTTTTTTTTACCTTTTTAACATCAAAGGTCCCGTTTACCGGAGACTCTGGGGTCGGTGTTGTAAACGAAAAATCACAAGTAGGGCGCTGCGCTGGCCACTATAGTTGATAACTGGCAGCTGACATGGCCGCGCAAAGACAGAGTTGCCTGATGGAACGTTTGGCAAAGCTGCCCACTCTGACCTCTTCTTTCAATGGGACGGTGGTATCAAAATCTGCCTGCCAGGACGATTGTATGCTAATGCAGATTCTTTATACCTAGGCCAGACAGGCATGCTCATATGGCTTGCTAATATGTCGGGTTGTAGCATACGCCATAGCGTCATACACTTAAAGACGGAGCATAAGTGACCTCCATAGCTTTTATTCCTTCTAATGCCTTATTCCTTCGTTCTTGGTTGCCAGCAGAGTCTTTGATTGCTATGCTCTACTACCACTCTTATTATAAACCCGATTAGTTCGACTACTGAATATTTCGGTGTTGAACTCCTGGGCTACGATGCACATGCCTACCTCTCGCTTTACTGCTTTCAGGCTACCGCCGTTGTTTAAACTGTCCTCTGTTTTCTTCATATTACACTTGTATCTGTTACCTAACATATTCATGAATTTCATAGTTCTGCCGATTCTATCATGTCTCTTGACTCGTAGACTCATTTTTTGGTGTTCCTTAATCAGATCTTTCGTCTCCTTAGATAGTTTTGTTGGTATTCTGTATACTATCCTATGGCCTATTTTTGTCGCGCACGCATCAATAATATCTCCGAGATTATCGTTCACGACTTCCATACTAAGATTCTCTTCCTCGGTTAAAACCGAATATTTGTTCTCCGGTGAGATCCTGGATTCCTCTACGTTATCGTTTACCGCTAACACATTGATGGACTTATTCCTTGCAAGGTTATGCAGTTGCCTCTTGAAACCTAGACTGACATTCATGCCTTGCACAATGCCAAGGTGCTAGCCGTTTCGCTAATATGAAATCAATTCTTTTTTTTTTAATCTTCCAAGTCAGATTTTTCCCTTTCCACTACGGGGTCTCTCATAGCCTTAGTTGCTTTGGGACGTTAAACCCCTCAAACCAAACCAAACCAAACTTTCCCCTTCCCAGCTCTTGCGTCTGAAAAAGACAGTCATGACTAGTAAATTATTTCGTTCTGCGACATTTACCAATATTTCTCCCCCGCTATATTTAGAGCCTGAGTCTTATAGTGCCCTACTGCTTGGTCTGCTGCCCTGGCGCTGAATTCACCTATCAGTGCAGTATACTGCATCTGCCACTGTATACCCAATCCCGATTCATCGTCTTCATATGAGCTTTTGGCTTCAAAGTCTTTATGACTATAGATATATACGAGATGGCCTGTATAGTTTCAAGTTTTCTCTCTTCATCATCATCAGCCTGACTATACCCACTGCAGGGCGAAGGCCTCTCCCATATTTCTCCACTTACCCCGGTTCTGTGCTAGCTGCATCCACTTGACCCCCGCGAACTTCTTAACCTCATCCGCCCACCTAACTTTCTGCCGCCCCCTGCTACGCTTTCCTTCCCTTGGAATCCAGTTTGTTACCCTAAGCGACCATCGGCTATCCTCTCTTCGCACTACATGTCCCGCCCATGCCCATTTCTTCCTCTTAATTTCCACTAGAATGTCGGTAACTTGAGTTATTTCTCTGACCCACTCTGCACGCTTCCTATCTCTTAATGTTACCCCTACTATTCTTCGTTCCATAACCCTCTGGGTTGTCCTCAACTTAAGTAGAACTCTCTTGGTTAGCCCCCACGTTTCAGCCCCATAGGTGAGTACAGGTAAGATGCAACTGTTGTATACTTTCCTCTTGAGGGATACCGGTAAGCTGCTAGTCATAATCTGCGAGTGCTTGCTAAATGCGCTCCATCCCAATCTTATTCTTCTTGTTATTTCCTTTTCATGGTCCGGATCTGCGGTTACTACCTGTCCTAAGTAGACATAATCGCCTACTACTTCCAGTACTTCGCTACCTAATGTAAACTGCTGTTCCTTCCTGAGGCTGTTGAACATTACCTTAGTCTTCTGCATATTGACTTTCAAGCCTATCTTTCTACGTTTCCTGTCTAGGTCATCAATCATTATTTGCAGTTCATCCCCCGAGTTGCTTAGCAAGGCAATGTCATCCAAGCATGACATTGACATGACATGACATTTCCCTCTTATCAAGCCTAATTATCAAACTCGCTACCCTTTCATTAACGCTACAAATCTCGCCTGCCTATATTACCAAATACATGCTTATAAATACCTACATCTAGTTCTTGTCCCATTTAAACCACGATAGCTTACGGCGTCACTGCGCTTCAATACAGTATATGCCTAAATTGTCCCCTTTACGTCACTAAGCTCTATAACATACCATTTATTATCCGCTGATTCTTCGAAAAATTACTAGATCACCCTCACTAGAGCAATATCAGAGCAGTGAACGCTGCAAGGTTGTAGTGTTAAGCGTTTCCAGCTCCAGTTCTCAGTGGCAGCCTGTCCTGATCAAAAGATTATTATCATCCTGCGTTGCGTCTCAGGTCTCGCCGCGCTGGTCAGTCGCTTCGCAAACGTTAAGGACCGAAGGCCGGATATTTTTGGTATATTCGTGTAGCAGCTGGTAGCCATTTAGGAAAAGAAATGGAGAGTACTCCTAAGCTTCGCATTTAAGTGTTGTACACGATAGCGTTTAAACCCCAATGCATTAAAGACGATCTTGCGTACTAAGATGTTGCCTGAATCCTATGACCTCCCGGGGCCATAGCTCATTCTCTTCCATGTATCTGGTCAGTCTTCTCTGAATCGCATGTTCGAATAGTTTACCTACACTTGATGTGAGTGATATTGTCTCAAGTTATCGACTGTCGGAGGTTTTCCGGATTTGGGTACTGGCACTATTTGAGCAAATTTTCATTCCTCTGTGATTTCCGCTGTTTCCTAGCATCAAGATCGAAAGATGGTAAAGTTATCTTAGGATTGGACCTGAAGAAGGCATTTAACAGTGTAAAAAACGATAATATTCTACAGGGCCTCACGGAAGTAAACGTAGGGAAAAGGATGTATGAATATATAAGAAACTTTATAACAGACAGAGAAGCAAAAATAAGATATCAGCGAATATAATCTCAGATATTCGAACTGGGAAGCCGGGGCACACCACAAGGAGCGGTGCTATCGCCCACACTTTTCAACATATAGCCATGCGTGAACTTCCAGAAAAGCTAAGTAAAATAGAAGGCATAAAATTCAGCCTATATGCGGATGACATAACCATTTCGACAAACAAAGGTAGCGATGCTGAAATCGAGCACAAATTGCAAGAGGCGGCAAACAAAACATGTGCAATATGCAAAAGAGAGTGGCATGAAGTGTTCTTCACACAAATCGGAGTTGTTTACATAAAATCCGAGACACTTAAGGTAAAAAGAACAAGTGGACGTAAATACAGAAGTGGAGGGACAAGCGGTCCCGAAAGTCGAGCAAATGAGGGTGCTAGAAATCATCCTCCAAACAAACGGATACGAAGGAAGAAACGATAAAGAATCTGGAAAGACAGGTCATACAAACGACAAACCTAATAAAGAGAATAGCCAATAAAAAAGAGGCCTTAAGGAAAGTAGCCTACTAAGGATTATACAAGCTTTCGTGATAAGCAGGGTCGGTTATGCCATGCCATACTTAGACCTGAAGAAGGCCGAAAAAGATAGGATCGATAGCATGATCAGAACATGCATTAAAATAGCACTACACCTCCCGGCAAGTACCTCCTCGGACAGGTTAATGATGCTGGGAATACACAACACATTAGATGAAATAATTGAGTCAACACTAGCTACACAACAAAGAAGGCTAGAGAAAACTAAGGGTGGAAGGATCATATTGAGGGAAATAGGTATACAACCGAAGGAATACTGGGACAAGACAGAGGAAATGAGAGGGGAGGATCGGAAACGGATCCATAACCCCCATTACCAAATAACATGCACCCTGAATATAATAAGAAAAGACAAGAGAAAAGGGCAGACACACAGACACAAAGATTCAACCCAGGTAGAATTGCACATGTAGACGCTGCATACTGCAGCAAAGGAGAAATGAATGCAGTCGTAGTCAATGGCAATCGAGAAATGGTTACAGCAATCTCTATAAAAACAAGATCGATATAGACAGCGGAAGAGGCTGCAATAACATTGGCTCATGCTCAGACTGAGGCAAAATACATAGTCAATGACAGCACAAGCGCAATCAGGAGCTACACCGTACGAATCATAGAAACTATCGCGTGTAGAAACCTCGATCAAAAGCCAGTAGAAAAAGACGTCACCCTTGTTTCAACACGAACCCACGCGGGCGTGCCCGGAATGCAGGCGGCACACAAACTAGCCCGAGATCTCACACACCGGGCTGGAGGAGTGCCACCGCGGCAAGGCAAACAAGAGGACCTGATTAACTATAGCGAAATAACAACGCACTACAGACTACGCACGAGGGTCCTACCAACACCAGGCCCTCGATTTCGACCACCTGTGGTTCTTTAGCGTGTACTGACATCGCACAGCACACGGGCGCCTTGCTTTTTGCCTCCATCGAAAAGCGGCTGCCGAGGCCGGGATTCGAGCCTGCCTGCCTGCCTGCCTGCCTGCCTGCCTGCCTGCCTGCCTGCCTGCC
>JAJIZL010020192.1:30675-71940 GCA_023969395.1 Amblyomma maculatum | reverse complement strand
ACATACATACATACATACATACATACATACATACATACATACATACAGTGACAACTGGTTTGCAAAGAACATTTATGGGTTTCAAGAACAATAGTAGGTAAAAAGGCATGGCTAGCCTATTTATGAACTGCGAACAAATTTAAAAAAAACGGAAACAGAGATATAGTTATAAGTCTCAGGATTAGCGAAGCTAAACCGCAGGCACCTTTTTTGTTGCTTTTTTTTAAATCAAGGTTATTCCAATGGCAGGTTGGGGTCGGAGTCGGCGACACCTTATTAGATCGTGGGTACCTAGGTGATATTGTAAGGTATTGTTATTCACATGTTGATGGGAATGGTTTCGATTTGTTGCAAAATTTGCTAACAAAGTTTTTCCTGCGCTCACAGCGAGTAGGTAAAGCTGCCATAGAAAAAGCAATGTAGTGCATTTTTGAAAACTGCAGTAAGCAGAACTACATGTAGGCCCAGGAAGGATCTGCGGCCATATCAACTGCTATGGTGGAGTTATACAAGTAAAAAAAATTACGTTCAAAATCTCTGTTCCAGAAAATGTGTGAAATTTCTAGAAATGCCAAAATCAATTGATTCGATCGCAAATCTGCATGACGTAGGCGTGTTTCTTTCCGGCGGTTGGTCTCCTCCCGGAGGCCCGTAGCAGTCGACTTGTGCTAAGGAAGGGAAAGTGCATTCCTCGGCGCGTGTCCGTTGCAGTTCTCATTCAAACGCGGCCAACGCATAGCAACAGGCAGAACCGCGAGCGGATCGGCCATTTCGGCGCCGTTCATCGGCCGCGCAACGCTTTCTCCCGTCGACAAGTCTCAGCGTGTTCCTGCCACGCGCCAAATGTGTGTGCGTGCGTGTGTGTGCACAAGCTGGCCAAGCGGCCAAGCCTGGAGATCGAGGGAAAGTGCGTCGCCCTCTCCTGTCTGCAGGAGGTGGAGGAGATGAGGTCGGAACACCTGCGATTGAGTCATTCGTCGTGAACCAACATGTTTGGCTCTCCCTTTCCTGTGAGGGTTTACCCTTTCCCTGTGAACTGGAAAAACTATAAAAAGCAGCGGCCGACTCCGCTGGGAGAGAGACTACTTTGATGCGCCGTTGTTACGACGCTAGACACCAGCTGTGTGATAGTGTCTGTATTCTCTCCGGGTCAGCTTCACTGCCCGTTTCTTCATGATGTTGCAGTAAAGGTTGTTTCGTTAACAGACGCCTCGTCTTTGCTGGCACCTTTGATGCCGTCCGCCGTCCACGGAGCCGCGAGGCCAACGCTACCGAGGGGCGCTGACCCAAACGTAACAATACAAATAAGGTTTAGTTACACGCAATATAGGGTCATCGCTGCGGCGCTCGCCGGTATTGAAGCTTGGTCGCACTTTTTTCCTTGGAGGTTTGTACTAAAGCTCCGTGTTCAGCGAAAATTACGCCCACGGTAGCAGAACACCACCGCACCGAAGGGCCAGCGTTGGTAAATTTGACAGCGATGTCAAAAAGCACATATTAAAATGATTCCAGTGCACAAAATAGCGCGCATAGGCAACTAGAACATTAGTTGCAAGTCGTGAGAGCAGACAGCAAGCTCTAATGATCAAGAAGTTGTAATTGTTACAGCGGTAGCAATGGCCTGTAGATTGCAAAATATGAAGTCCCAACTTTATAAATGCGGGTCATGACGTAAAATGCAAAAATGTTTCAAAAATATGCACTTCTGGAAAAGAAAAAAAGTGTGGCTGAGTGGTTAGCGTGCTGAGCTACTAATTTGATATATGCTTAGGGACTGAGTTCGAAGCTCGTTTGGTGCATTCTTTTTTTACTTTTTTAAGTTTTTTTTTATGTACCGAACTTGTTTCGTTACTTTTTACTTTTTATTTTTTATCCCACGCCTTTTTTTTCTCCGGGCGAACAGTGCCGCCAGTGCGGAGCGTTCGAGTATGCCGCGTCCCAGTGCGCCCAGTTTCCAGCGTCATACTGGGACCATAATCAGGTATGGCGCTGGGGCGCTGGGAACCAGTGGCACTGGTTTTTGCAATAGGGATGGATGGATGGATGGATGGAATATAGGAGCGTCCCCTTTGAAACGGGGTGGTACCAGTAGCTATCATGCTCATTTTTCTCCCTATATCTTAATTATTGATTTAGAATGGTTAACTAAACCACCATTCTATTTACTAAATTTTGCTCCTACATTACTAACATTACGTCACTTCTCTGCTTTTAAGCCACCAATCTTCCAGCCGTTTTTTGCTAGTTTCCACCGCCGGTTTATTCACCCGGCCACTGTTATCTCTAAAGCCCAGAGCTTCAGGAACAGTGATTGCGCCTGCATAAAAAAACTGAGGGTCAGCGCCGCCTAGCCGAGCCGGCTGAAGGCACGAAATCGTGTCCATGGCCTCCGAGATCACCTCCGCGCGCACGTGCACGCGCGCGAGGGTGATCTCGGTGGCCATGTCGTGGCGCACATATGCACACCCCCCGACGGCGTGACCCTCCCTCTGCTCCGCATGTCACTGTCCCTGCGTCACTGTCGCGATAAAGAAAAGCGCGATTGGATGGTTGCGCACTTCGAAGCGAGTGGGCATTTCAGGTGCGCGGACCGCCGCCTCGATACAAGAGCTCGCATGGGCTGTGCTACATTCTGCTTCATTAAGACAGCAGAAAGCACGCCGCAGATGGCAGCGTGTTTTGACATTTTGTTGCTGCCGGGATTCGTCTTTGTCTCATTGCCGACGAAATGTGCTCGAACTCGACGTGCCGGCGCAGATTCGAGTTCGTTTATTACAGTTACTGTTAGTGCTTGGACATTAATACAACCACGGGGTGTAAAGCAGCTGTATACAGAATATTATATATACAAAATACGCAAGGTGCTTTCCTCCGTGGCCACACTGCCTATCAGTCTCTGGCACTAAACATTATGGAGCTCCTCACATCTGCCCAGCTGCAAGGCCACAGGATAATGTTTCAATGGATCCCCTGTCCACTGCGGGCTCCATGGGAATGAACAGGCCGATGTTGAAGCGAAAATCGCTCTCATCAATGACCTCCAAACAGCTGCGCCTTTTTCAAGAGGTGACACGACTTGCCTTCTTACGAGTTGTATGAATAATGCTACAGCAACTTACTGGGCCCAGCCAGACGCCCGACACATTCGTCTAAGAAGGCTCGATCAAACATTAAAATTAAACAGGCATGCTTACTACATAGACTTCGTTTAAACGTGGCTTTCACGCACAAGTACTTACATTTAATTGGACAGATGGACTCGCCGGAATGTTCAACTTGTGACATCCCAGAGACTGTGGACCATATATTATTGGTGTGCCCAGCGTATTCGCGCGAAAGAAGTGTGCTAGCGGCTTCCTTGAAGCGTTTAGACAAGAGGCCTCTGTCGGAAGAACTGCTGCTGGGCGCTTGGCAGGACAAGGGGAAGGGTGTCCAGGCAGTGCGTGCTCTTTGCCGATTTTTGTGCGCCAGCGGACTTGATTCGCGCTTGTAAAACAAGCTACTGTGTCTGTATATATATTTCATATGCATTCTCCCACATCGTCACCCATCATGACCTTCTTTCTTCTCTACTTCCCCTTCCCCAGTGCAGAGTAGCAGGCCAGATTTGAATTATTCCGGCCAACCTCTCTGCCTTTTCCTTTCAATAAATACATCTATCTATCCGTGGCATCGCTTGCTGGCCGGCATTCTACCGAGAGCTTGGTCATGAGGCGCCGCTGCTGCCTATTCCTGGCTCACCGCCGCCGCAACTGAATTTGGACGCCAGCGGCCCTTCCATCTGGCACCGTACTTCTTCGTCCACGATCCACAGCACAGCGACGGAACAAGCAGTGGATTTGGGCCCAACACCGCGTCAGGCATACATCACTTACCTGTCCTGATCACGCAGGTTAGTTACATGGAAGGTTCTACTTGTCCTACAAGTTCTAATTACTGTCTACTTGCGGTGTCGTGCCCAACAGAGCTCCGCGGTACGGTGAAGCGCTTGATATTGCGAGTGTCGCGATGTTGTTCCTTTGCCCTGCTGCTCCTACTTGCTGGTGATGTGGAGCCAAACCCTGGACCTTCTCCTGAGCAAATAACTCAAGAGGTTGTGCTGGAAACAGTGCAAAGGATTGAGTCCGGTCAAACAGCGATACTTAATGAACTGAAGGGTGTCAGGGAAAAACAGGATGCAACAAATGTTACAATAAAACAGCTCACCGACAGAGTTACAGCACTTGAAGCCACAACAGAATGTTGTAGTAAATCTGATGCCAGCATTCCTGACCCTGCTTTGCACGAAATCACTGTAAAGCAAGCTGAAGTTACCGCGAGATGCAATGACGCAGAGAACAGGCTTAGGTGCTCGAACTTGCTGTTTTTTGGACTTGAGGATGGAGGATAATGAGAGCTGGGATGATTCCGAGCGAAAAATAGTTACCTTCTGCTCAGAAAAACTGGGAATTACGGTTACGGACGCCGAGTTTGAACGTGTCCATCGGGTGGGAAGGTTCGACGTCGAGAAGAAACGGCCCATAATCGCAAAATTCTCACTTTTTAAAGATAAGCAACAAATTCTTGCGTCTGCGCACAAGCTGAAAGGCTCGAGTCACTCCATCCAAGATGATTTTTCTTGGTCAACCAGGATTGCTAGAAAAAAACTGCTTGAGTTCGCCAAACAGCAGAATAAGAAGGGAAAGCTGGCTGTTGATAAAATGCGCGTTGACAAGAGAACATACATGTATGACAGCGCGACTGACTCAGTTGTATTATCCACAAGATAGCTAGGCCGAAGCACAAACATTCCGCCATTGCCCAGATCATCTGTTACTGGTCCACAGTTATCACTTTCTTTCACAAACATCCGAAGCCTGCTCCCTAAGCGCACCGAACTGTGTTCTTTCTTGGATTATGCTGACAGCGATATCGTGGCACTCACCGAAACTTGGCTGCATCGAGATGTAGCGGATGATGAAAGTTTTTCCAATCTCGATAGTTACAGTAGTTATCGCCGTGATCGTTCCACTAAAAGAAGTGGTGATGTCCTTATCGCCATCAAGAATGCATTGCCTTCATTTCTTGTTAGTACTGATTCCATCCTTGAAATAGTGTGGGCTGCTTGTACAACATCATCAGAGAAAGTATTGGTTGGTGTCTGCTACCATCCACCTGATTCTGATCATTCCTTCACTTCACGGCTTCATACCAGTATTACGTCTGCCATCCAAAAATGCCCAGCTGAAATCATTTATCTGGTTGGTGACTTCGATTTCCCTCGGTCAGGTTTGTCATCCGCATGCCACACCTCAGTTGAGCTTATTAACCTCACGTTAGATTTTAAATTTTTTTTTTGAAGTTATTATTCAACCAACTCGTGGTTCCAATATTCTATATCTAGTTTTCTGCAGCGCGCTTGAAACTGTTCGCGAAGTGCTATTCCTAGATGGTTTTAGCGATCATAAGCTTATCCAATTACAGCTTACTGCCCCATTAAAATTTCAAAATACTACATCCAGGCAAATTCGTGACTACAGTAGAGCCAATTATAGCGATATGAATATCGCACTTAACGAATTTTTCATTAAAACGTTCTTGCCTTCATTTTCGAATAGGTCTGTTGAACAAAACTGGATGCTTTTTAAGAACACTACAACAAATTTAGTTTAGAAATATGTTCCCTTGGTTTCCATCTCAAACGATAAAAATAACCCATGGTTCAATAGGTCTCTGCGCCGTCACAGAAACAGAAAAAAGCGTTTGTACAGAAAAGCCAAGCTTGTGTACACGCCATTTGCTTGGCAAAAAATAGAGCCAATGCCTAAAATCTTACCGTACTGCTATTCGCGCTTCCAAAAACAAAATACTTTTCTCATGACCTGCCTGCTCTCTTAAAATCTAATCCGAAAAAGTTGTGGCGTGTGATATCTCCCGACGATACTAGTAACCACGTTACATTGTGCAATACCGACCACACACCATTTTCGGACAGTGACTGCCCCCTTGAATTCAACAGGTATTTTGCGTCTGTATTTACTCAGGAAGATCATTCCAACATACCCAGTGTTCCTGACCATGATTATCCATATATGGCTCCTATTAACATCCTCGCTGAAGGTATAGCTCATCTCATTGCAAACCTCAAGGTCTCTACTAGCTCTGGTGTTGACAAAGTTAATTCAAAAATATTGAAGAACACTGTATCAGTTTCTAGTCAAATTCTTTGCCATATCTTTCAGCAGTCATTATCATCTGGCTTGCTCCCCGCAGACTGGAAAATTGCCAAGGTCATCCCTGTGTTCAAAAACGGAGATAGAAATTCGCCAGAAAACTATCGCCCCATTTCACTAACATGCATCTGCTGCAAGTTACTTGAGCATATTATCGCTTCTCACATTTACTGCCACCTGGAACTTAATTCTTTCTTTTTCACTAAACAGCATGGCTTTCGAAAATGATTTTCTTGTCATACGCAGCTGCTAGAATTCGCGACTGACCTGCACTTCAACATGGACGCTAACCTACAAACTGATTGCATCTTTCTAGATTTTGCTAAAGCTTTTGACCGCGTTGCACATTTCCCCTTGTTCTCGAAATTATCTGCACTTTGCCTAGATTCTTTAACACTGACATGGCTTCGCAACTTTTTTTCTTTTCGGCAACAGTTCACAACAGTTAACAATTTCACCTCCTCACTCTGTGACGTAACATCTGGTGTGCCTCAAGGCAGTGTTCTTGGTCCTTTATTGTTTCTAATATACATTAACGATTTACCCGCTGGCATATCTTCATCCCTGCATCTATTTGCAGATGACTGCATCATTTACCGTTCTATTAATTCCACGGAAGGTCACCTTACTCTCCAAACTGACCTGAACCTCATCACGGACTGGTGCACTAAATGGCAAATGACGCTTAAGTCGACAAAATGCAAGATTATCTCTTTCAGCCGCAAGCATACAAACTGTAACATTTCGTACGTCATAGATAGTACTACAGTGTCTCGGGCATTATCGTACAAGTATTTAGGTATTCATCTGACGCACCATCTTTCATGGGCCACACACATTCAAGCCAAAGTCTGCAGATCGTTAGGTTACCTGCGTCGGAATTTGCTAACCTCCCCTGACAGCGTAAGAAAACGCACATTTAACTATCGTACGGCCGCAACTAGAATTTGCATCACCTACATGGTCTCCATGTCAAAATATTTAACCAACATGTTAGAATCCATCGAGAACAGCCGCTCGCTTCATTACACACAAGCAGCATTACAGCGATAAAACTTGACATCGGCCTCGAGCCTTTAGTCATTCGTCGTTCCATTGCACTTTTATGTTTATGTTATAAATACATTACAGCACAAGGCCATCTCCATTACCTCTTGAAACGCTTACACGCATTTCACGCCTCCTACATAACCAGTACAGCATGAAACGCATACACGGAAAAACCCTAGCTTTTAATTCATCTGCACTTCCACGCACCATCGCTCTTTGGAATGATCTTTCTGACAGCATCGCATGCATCTGCAACCATCAACCATTCCAGGATCAGCTACGCAAACATCTCACATGACATCGTTTCTTCTCTTTTATTTTCTTTGTCGGAGTGTATTTTTTTTCTCGTTGCTATTGCGTTTTGTTTTGGTGCTTTGTGCGTCTTATGACTTTTACAGTGACTAGCGCTTCTGCATTTTTTTTCTTTTCTTCTTTTTACGAATGGTATCTGCCTTATGTCCGGCATTCATGCTACAAAGTACCTGGTATCCTATGTACATTTTCGCCTTGTAGAATAGTTTTTTTTTACCTTATCTTTCGTACCTCATGTTGTATTAATTAGTTTCTTTTGCACATTTTCCTGTTATTTGCCCCCTTTACTCAATGCCCTTCTGGACCTTGTAAGGTATTATGAATAAATAAATAAGTAAAATTTCCGCAGAAGGTCTCCGCATAAAAATAAGATCGATAGGGAGTTGATGGGCAACTACTAATCGGTATATTTGTTCTTAGCTATGGTAAACTCAGCGATGACTGCCAAATTGGTGTGGCCGCCCCAAAAATTTGGCTAGCTGGAGCCTCAAAATTTCACATGGTCCGAACTTAAATTTAGTATCCAATCTGATTTGACAATGAATGGCCAGATCAGTGGCATGGCCGCGTCACTGGTGTCCTCGACGTTTAAGGGTGCTACCGCAAATATAGATCAATGGTCCCCCAAGTTAAACGAACCCAATTTAGGGCGGCACCTCACGTATTTCGAGCAGGTCGACAGCGAGATACAAATGAATGGCTTCGCCAACAAATCTTCAAAACACACGAGCCATCTGAACCGGAAATGCATCTGCCGCTTTCTAAACGAAGCGGCTGATTAGCGCCGCTACCGCGAACTATGATGTATCAAGGCAACGGCCCGTGCATCTATATGCCCGCTCGCTTTGAAGAGCGCAACAATCATATCATTATCATCATTATCGCGATAGTGACGCCGGGACAGCGACAAGGCGTGTGGAGCAAAGGGAGCGTCGCGCCGGCAGGGGGCGGGCAGATGCACGCGACGATTTTCTGTTTTCGTATGTGTGGCGGCTAAAGCAATGGCCACCTCCTCCGCCATTCTATACCACCTGCGCCTATATAATAACAGACTCTATGGCTGCCTACCGCAACTACATCAAAGGGCGAATATGTCCTCAGGCTGCCAGAATATTGAAAAATTATGGACACCCCGAACAAGACAAATGCCTCGTCTGGACACCGGGACATCAAGGCGTGGAAGGGAACGAGTGCGCCCATGCCGCTGCCCGAGCTCTCCTCCCCCGGGACTCGACCCCTCCATCCTCCACACCGCCCTATCCCGGCCCTCTGGCGACGTATGCGGAGAGGTTACAGCACTGCAGACTGTCTCACAGAAAATATCCACCCCCAGCCAAGGGGCTCTCCAAAGCGGAGGAAGTTAGATGGCGACGCCTACAGACAGGTACATATAACACACCAGCCCTTTTAAACACAATACACCCCGGGTTCTGCGACCCCAAATGCAAATATTGCGGGGAAAAGGCAGGCCTGCACCACATGGTGTGGACCTGCCCACACAATCCTCCAGATGATCCGAATGCAGTGCCAACAATTGAGGGATGGGAGGCTGCCCTATCCAGCTCTGGGCTAGAGGCCCAACGGGCCCTCGTGACACGTGCGCGGGTAGCAGCGGCAGCCGCTGGAGTCCCGGACTAGGGACCCCACCTACACATCCCCCTCCCTTAAATATACTTAATAAAGTTTTTCACTCACTCATTTCTGTTTTCGTCCGGCTCGTCTAGGCGGCGCTGACCCTCAGTTTTTTTTTTTGTCGGGCTGGGCGCTCCGTTTACTTCTATCCGCACCTGTACCATAGAGAAAGAGATTGGTAAAGAGCGGTCACTCGGCGAAAACTGGCCCCAGGAAATGACGCGCGACTTTTTGCGCTGCCGCCGATTGATGGATGGCGGCACCAACGTGCGCATGCGCGGACGCGCGCGCGACGGCACTCGCTGCAGCGGTAGCCCGCTGGAGCAGACGACAAGAAGCTGTCGAAGAGAGCGAGTCGTTGTCTGTTCGTGCCTCGCCGCACCTGTGCGGCACAGACCGCATATTTTATCTCTCGTGGGCTGCTACGCGGAACGACTGCGGTTTGGAACGACGTCAAGGTGAGCAACGTTGTTTGCTGAACTACGCTGCTTTTGAAGCAGTTTACCATGACCACGCTGACCGGTGCCAATTTAGTTTCGCAGCTCGTGAACAGGCGCGCCGGCTGTTCAGGCATAGAGAAGTTCAGGCGCAGTTCGTGACGCTCCGGCAGTTTCCAACCGCGGCGAGGTTTAATATGTTGTGTTCCTGCGAAACTGAGCTGCATTTCGAACAGTTTATCTCAGCACACTGGACAAAGTGGCATGCGAAGCACCAAGGCACGCCGCTGCGCCAACGCCGGCCGGTGCGGCCAGGCCTGACGCAGTTTGCCGAACTAGTTTTCCTGAGTGTCGCGTTTAACAGGGCGACGGTAAGGTGAGAAATGTTGCATTCTTGACTTTCTTGTCAAACTGCGCAGAATGTTAGGCAGTTTAGCTCAGTACGGCGGTGACTGCGCTTCACAAAGTCTCGCGTGGAGGGCAAGCTAATAGGCATGACAAGGCGTGCTGGCCGCCGCCGTGACATGGCATGAGGCGGTTTTCTGAACGGCTAGTTTTGCGTGGTGTCGCGTTTAACAGGACAATCGCAAGGTGAGAAATGTTTAATTCTTGTCAAACTGCGACGAATTTCGGGCAGTTTAGCTCAGCACAGTGGTCTGCGCTTCACAAAGTCGCGTATGAAGGGCAAGCCAACATGGCGTGCTCGGCGACCGCGGTTTTTACGAACGGCTAGTTTAGCGTAATGTCGCGTTGCATTTAACGGCACAACGATAAAGTGAGATGTTTTATTATGCTGTAAGCTTCATTGCTTGAGCTGTTCAGTGCTTTTGAGGAGTATTGTTAGTTTAGTGGCTGTTATTTCACTGACTGTAGAAATGCGTTTTCAGATAGGTTCGGTTAGCCTGCATTTCCTGACCTCTACGTTGCAAGAGTAGCTTTTGTATCAATTTTACGAATCACAGCTTTTCTGTTCTGGACCATAACTGCTGCTCACCAAGTCTTCACTACGCACCCACATGCACAGATGTGTGCGCGGTGCAGTGGCCTTAAAGTTCACTGCAACCTTCTGCATCATGCTCATTCCTTTTCCAACAGCACTGCATAGACCCACGGATTGCAGCCGAAGCACGGCAGATGCGACGAGTGAACGGTGTGGCCTTCCCCTCTGCCCTGAACAATACAAGTTACCCTTGCTAAGGTAGCCGCTACTGGGACTGTGTAGTTTATGTATAATGCCTGTTTTGCTACATATTTGCCATAATTCGGAAATCAACGTTATGCTATTTTTTTTGTCTCTAAGTGCTGTTTCTCGCCTTGTGTATTTTTACTTTTCTGTACTGTGCACATCGTCTAATGCGTGCCACGTTTTGCCAATGCATCCGTCAACATCTGTTGCACCTGTGTTTTATATGCAGCAAAATAAATGTTCATTTCACAAAGCAGTTGGCGTCTTTTCTGCAATACTGTTTTGCAAAGGCTGTGGCGCAGCTGCGTTGATGGCCAGTTTAGAGAACTGGGAATGTATTTTTCATGTTGTTATGCATGCTGAAAATAAATAGAAACCCTAGCAGACCTTGTAAAACCAAAATAATGCGCCAAAAGGGCAGGGAAGGGCGCAGCGCATGCTAGCATTCAAATCGCGCGCCTTTCAGCAAGACCGGAAGTAGTTGCCGCCGGCCGCTTGGTGCGCTACAGTCAAATGGGCCGCTGGGCCCTATGGGAGTGTCCGCTCTTTACCAATCTCTTTCTCTATGCCTGCACAAGATAGACGGCGTGAGCACGCGTTGCGGTGCGTCTCTTCGAAGCGGTTTTGCTTCAGTCTCAACCGTATCACCTCGTCTTTTAAGATGACCGCAAGCGACTTGGCAGAACTTCATGCAGCGCTCTCGGAGCTCACATCAACGGAACTACATTGTCTATAGACGATATTCTCTCATCGTGGCTTCCGCGCCTACGAAGTCTGCCTTCCTCCCTCATCTGCAACGCTATCGGCGATGCCGTGCAAACTGCTGAGACCGAGGCGAGCCGGCTGTTGCGCATAGCATGGCTCTACTCCGGGATGTTACCACGACGGCTCGTGCCGACCTGGATAGTGTACCGCACAGGAGCAACGCTGGAGTTGGATGAGTGCTGTTCGCTGCTCCAGGGCATGGCACTTGCTTTGAGGTACCCCGACCTCGACGTGACACTCGCGTGGGGCGTCACTGACCTTGCGGTGCACTCCTGCCTGTTTATTCTACAACCGACACTTTCCACTCTTAAACACAGTGTGGCGTACGTAGTCATGTGGCTTGGAATGCCCCTAATTGCTATCCACGCTGCAGAAGGCACCATTATGGACCGCGCGATAGGTGCTCTTCAGGCAGTGTTTCAGGACAACCCTCCAGAACTTCTGCTCCCGTATAGCCATGATCTCCAGTGTGCTTTCCTAGCCAGAATGGCTCTTGTTGCCAATGTAGAGATGACAGAATGAGCGGTGATGTCTCTGGATTCGTCGCTACTGTACGATACGACTGTAAATTCACAGAGTAGGCGGCTTTCGACCTTATATCACTTGTAGCGGCCAGAACGATCTACGTTATGCTGCTTTGATTTAGCACTCTTGGTTCACGCTCAGTACTTCCAATTTCAGTGCTTCCATAGACTCTGCTTGATCACTTTCTTAGGAACACAAGTTCCGCCGAGATTTAACTCGAAGGATAGCAGCCCCACGCGGCTGCTTTCCCCATTGTTGCATGTCGTTTTATAATTGCATTTGCTGGCCTTATGTTGATGTTTCATTACCGACCGACTTTTAATTCAGCGTTCACGAATGCACTGAGAATCCTTTAGTTCGACAACTGTCGAGTGTGCTTGTTGCTGCCGCCGAGTGTAGTTCATTTTTGGGGAAAGTCAGCCCAATAAAGAGCTCATATCAGTGCCATGCCTGTCTCCTCGGTTGTTGCCTACGGCATTGTCATTGTCACGTGACAATTTAAAGCTTTTGCGTTATCAATCGTCTGCATCAGGTTTTTTTTTTTTTGCGTTAGCTTTCCTTCATTCAGTCCTCAGTTGCCCGCCGTCGGCAATGACAGCAGCGCGCATATAGCATGGTAACGATGAAGGCGAAGCGCAGCCGCAGTTCATCTACTGGCTACTTCTAAACTTTTGCCGGCTGGAGCTGCCCATCCGAGACGAAAGCTTGGCCGCACCTGCTTCGAGTTAAGCCTCTGCGCTGTGTCTGCTGCAAGGCCGAAACAGAAGGCGTTATGGACACAGCACAAATGCATGGACATCCGCTATACGGTGCTATTCACGTAGTGGCCCTCCCCTTTCAATAGAATTTACTTTCAATGAGCAAAGCTATTACATGTGCCCGCGGTTCATGCGCTGCCTCTAACAGAAGCTTTCCTACTCGTAGCAATGATATTGTTGATTTTGATTGTGAAAGCGCATAAAAAACACGTACAACAGAAAAAAAAAACAAGCGCACGAGCGCTGTTTCCTGTTTGCCGTGCTCTTTATGTGCTTTCACAAACAACATTGCTACCCAACTCGCCCTAACGGAGCCACTATAATGGTATTGTTGAACTTGAAATGGTTGGACAACGTCGTTGTTCTCCCGCCTAGCGGCTGTTGCAATATTCAGCGTGCTTAACCCCGGTTTTGCTGCAGTAGCTGTTCGCCAAAGAGCTTCAGTTCTACTGCTGCGGATACTGCAATTGAGAGGTCGATTCCAGTCGTGAAGACGCGCCTGTTACTTCTTTAGACCTTTTCGCAAGCGCTTGCGGCCAGGTTGTATTGCTTTTAGAGAGCTGGAAGCTTTACCAGCCACAAGGTAGGGCTTTCACTCCACCTAGCAACCGTTGTCTGTGTCGGTCTCTCCCTCTAACCTTGAAAGAGATAAAATAAACATTTTGAAAGAGATAAAATAAACATGGCCCCCACTGCATTTCGGTCCCGCGACTGCGCGAACGGAGCACCTTATCTGGCCACTGCACAAGAGAATTATGCAGAGTTCACTTGACCTGCCAGTCTGCTACATTTTATTGATTGTTGCTGGCTCCTAGATTTTCTCTTCTTGGGCTCCAAGATTACCCCGGAAGGAGACTGCAGCTATGAAATTAGGAGACGCCTGCTTCTGGGAAAGAGCCATGGCTAGCCTTGGCCGCCTAGTAAAGAGCAGAGACATTAGTCTGCCAACGAAGAAGGCTGACCGCCGAAGAATCAACGCGTTTAAATTACGGTGCTGGCGGAGACTCTTGGGAGTTCCTTGGACGGCCAGAAGATCAAATCAGTCGATATTGTCGACCATAAACCCTGACTACTCATTGGAGGGTCACATTCTAAAGTTAAAGCTCAGTTACTTTGGTCATGTGATGAGAAGAGAGGAGTCGCTGGGGAAAGATTTGATGTTGGGAAAGGTTCAGGGTCACCGGAGAAGGGGTAGGTAGCGAACGCGATGGTTAGATGGCATCCTCGAGGCGCTGTAGATGAAGTTATGTGATGTTAGGAAGATAGTGAGAGACCGGAAAGCCTGTCGTGACATGGTCCATAGGGTCTCGAAGAGAAGGACACGACTGAACTGAACTGAACTGTTTCAAAAGCGTTTGTCTCTCGCCGTTTCAGTCTCTCCTCTTGGTTGTTTATTTTCATCATCAGCCTGACTATACCCACTGCAGGGCGAAGGCCTCTCCCATATTTTTTCCAATTAACCCGGTTCTGTGCTAGCTGCATCCACTTGACCCCTGCGAACTTCTTAACCGCATCCACCCACCTAACTTTCTGGCGCCCCCTGCTACGCTTTCCTTCCCTTGGAATCCAGTTTATTATCCTAAGCGACCATCGGTTCTCATCTCTTCGCACTACATGTCCTGCCCATGCCCATTTCTTCTTCTTAATTTCCACTAGAATGTCAGTAACATGAGTTAATTTTCTGACCCACTATGCACGCTTCCTATCTCTTAATGTTAACCCTACCATTTTTCGTTCCATAGCCCTCTGGGTTGTCCTTAACTTAAGTAGAACCCTCTTGATTAGCCTCCGCGTTTCAACCCCATAGGTGAACACAGGTCAGATGCAACTGTTGTATACTTTCCTCTTTAGCGATACCGGTAAGCTGCTAGTCATAATCTGCGAGTGCTTGCCAAATGCGCTCCATCCCAATGTTATTATTCTTGTTATTTCCTTCTTATGGTCCGGATCTGCGGTTACTACCTGTCTTAAGTAGACATATTCGCCAACTACTTCCAGGGCTTCGCTACCTAACGTAAACTGCTGTTCCTTCCCGAGGCTGTTGAACATTATCTTAGTCTTCTGCATATTGATTTTTAAGCCTACCTTTCTACTTTTCCTGTCTAGGTCATCAATCATTATTTGCAGTTCATCCACCAAGTTACTTAGTAAGGCAATGTCATCAACAAATCGCAGATTACTCCATCTACCCTTATCCCTAACAGTCTCTGAATACTTCCTCTAAGCAAGCTGTGAATAGTACTGGGGAGATCGTGTCTCCTTGCCTAACACTTTTCTTTATGGGAATTTTGTTACTTTCTTTATGCAGAACTATGGTTGCTAGCTTTGCAGCCACTATATATATCTTCCAGCACTTTCACGTACGGCTCGTCTCTCCCCTGATTTCGCAATGCCTGCATCCCCGCCGAAGTTTCAACTGAGTCAAATGCTTTTTCGTAATCAATGAATGCTATGTATAAGGAATGGTTATATTCCGAGCATTTTTCTATCACCTGGTTGATGGTATGGATATTATCGATAGTAGAGTATTGTTTGCGAAAACCTGCTTGATCCTTAGCTTGATAGCAGTCTAAGGTTGTCCTGATTCTATTAGCGATTACCTTAGTAAATACCTTATACGTAACAGACAGTAAGCTGATTGGTCTGTAATTTTTAGGGTCCTCAGAGTCCCCTTTCTTATGAATGAGGATAATGTTTGCATTCTTCCATGGTTCCGGTACCATCGATGACACCAGGCACTGCGGATACAGGGTGGCCAGTTTTTCTAGCACGATATCCCCCCCGTCCTTTAACAAATCTGTAGTTATCTGATCCTCTCCAGCTGATTTCCCCCTTTTCATAGTTTCTAGTGCTTTCTTGACCTCGTCCTTCGTCACTGGTGGAACGTCTGACTGTTTTTCCCTACCGCCAATCTCATTACGGTCCTGACTAGTTAGGCCGCTGTAAAGATCTGTATAGAACTCCTCGGCTACTTTGACTATCTTGTCCATATTCGTGATGACGTTGCCCGCCTTGTCCCTTATCTCATACATCTGGTTTTTGCCTATGCCCAATTTCTTCTTTACCGCTTTAAGGCTTCTCCCGTTCTTTACATCATGCTCAATTTTCTCCGTGTTATACTTACTTATATCGGCCACCTTGCGCTTATTGATTAGCTTTGATATCTCGGCCGATTCTATCTGGTCTGTTGGATTGGAAGCTTTCATACTCTGGCGTTTCTTAATCAAATCTTTCGTCTCCTTAGACAGCTTACAGGTATCCTCTCTAACTATCCTACCGCCTACTTTTACAGCGCACTCAGTAATGATATCTCTGAAATTGTTCATTGCTTCTAGGACAATGTCGCCATCCTCGGTTAGAGGTGATATCTATTCTGTAGCGAGATCCTGAACTCTTCGCCCCCCCCCCCCCCCTCACCGCTAATTCGTTGATGGGTTTCTTTCTTACTAATCTGTTGCGTTCCTTCTTCAGATTTAGGTTAATTCGGGACCTCACCATCCTGTGTTCACTGCATCGCACTTCCCCGATTACCTCTACATCTTGCATAATGGCGGGGGTTCAACACAGTATGAAGTCAATTTCATTTTTAGTCTCCCCGTTAGGACTTTTCCATGTCCATTTCCGTTTCTTCCGTTTGCTGAAGAAGGTATTCATGATTATTAAGTTATTGCGCTCTGCAAATTCAACTAGTAACTCCCCCCTGCTATTTCTAGAACCAATGCCATAGTCGCCTACTGCTTGGTCTCCTGCCTGCTTTTTCCCTACCTTGGCATTGAAGTCGCCCATTAGTACAGTATACTGCGTCTTCACTTTTCACATTGCCGATTCTACATCTTCATGGAAGCTTTCAACTGCGTGGTCATCATAACTACATGTGGGTGCATAGGCCTGTACAACCTTCAGTTTATAGCGCTTATTAAGCCTAATTACGATGCCTGCTACCCTCTCATTTATGCTATAGAATTCATCTATATTGGCCGCTATATACTTATTGACAAGGAAACCTACTCCTAGTTCTCGCCTCTCCGGTAAACCTCGATAACACAGTACATGCCTGTGGCGCTCAGCAACGGTACATACCCCACCGCCGGCTTCTGGACTGGCGCCTGCTCGTCGAGAGCGCAGCGGCGGGGCGTGCACTTGAGAGCCGGCGCGCGGTGCGTGCCTTTTCGTTCATTTCCCGTGACCCTGGATCGCGGAATGCCTGACTGGCGTGGATTTCAAGTCGCCGACGCAACGCCGCTCGCAAGACGACTCCGGATATCCGCGTGGCGGCAAGGCGAGCAGCAGTATTCCGGACCGTAGATCATCCACGGTGTGTGGAGGTGTGTGAGTGCGCGCGCGCTGGGCTCTTGTGTAAAGGAGCAGCGGATGCCAGGAAGCACATTCCCACGGGACTCGGGCTGTCCGGTACGGGCGCACGTGACGACGGCTGCGGATTTGAACTCCACGGAATGTGCACGCGTGATGTTGTTCGTACAGCACTACGGGTGTAAGGAGGAACTATGCTGGAGCCTATTGGCCCCGCCCAGAGAGTTTACTTCGTCCCTATTGGCTTAGCGATATGGTCTTTGTTTGGCGAGCCTATTTAACGAGATGTCAGGGGTGACTTTGGGGGGAAGAGACCAGTTGACACAAACATGCTGTAACTTTGTTCGACTCCGAGTAGTTCTCCAAGGTGCTCAGCAGGCACACCGCAACAGACCGCCGGTCAGCGCAACCGAGCACGGCGGGTGAGAGGAGAACCCTTTCGAATGCCAGCAGCTGAACAGACCATCGCCATCTGGACGAGCACGGCGGGTGACAGCTTGACAGCGGCTTCGAAACATAACTGGCGCAGTCGGACAGGACCTGCTGTGGCAGAACTGGAGTCTACGGGAACGGCGACACTACGAGCCTCGTCAACTATGACGCCTGACCGTGACAACCGCTTGGAAAGCCAATTCGCGAAGATGCTCCCATCTTCTTGAATCCGGCACACGGGGACCCACCTCAAGGGACACCAGCGGCAGTCAGTCGAGTACTCCTTTGGCATCTGCGGGCCCATGCTATGTCAAAGCCCTGGGTTTTTAGGAGCGATTGCGCTAAGGAAGGAGGAAAAATGGCAGAGAGGGACCAGAGTGAAGAGTTGGCAGCCGCCGGCAAGACAGACAAAGACGAGGTAGACTCCGCACTGGAGGTTACGTCAAAGCAGTTGGCACTACTACAATTGCAACTGAAGAATGTAGAGGCCCAGAAAGAGAAATCAAAAATTGATTCTAGAAACAAAGCGATTGCGCTATGGACAGAGCGCGGAGCTTAGCGATAAAGCGGCAACACCGTAGCGGTGAATGCTGGAACAGATAAAGATAGAAGGCTAAAATACGCGAGCCTATTGAAAGGCGTCCTGGCACCTATGCCGAATCAAGAGCAATTAGTGCCTGGATGGTTTGAGGAGGTGGAGGCGACCTTATGCTCGCACGACGTCCCGACCGAGTGGTGGCACGGACTGGTGTTACCGAGGCTGAGCGAAAGGGCGCGAGGGCTCCTCGTACGGTTGTCAGCAGACGAGAAGAAAACCTTCGCTTCTTCTAAAGACAAAATGACAAAGTGACGTAGAAGAGGCCGCCTCTTCTACGTCACAGACAGGATCGCAGGGCATCGCTTTCTGGTGGACACTGGTGCCGAGGTGAGCGTCATTCCTGCCTCGCGCCTCGACGGATAACGCTGTCTGAGGACTACGCCTCTCCAAGCTGTGAACACATCAAAACAGCACTTTCCGCTGCTTTGCACGACTCAGCCTGCACATTTTGGTCAATGAAATTCAATGTCATAGGCGCCTCCGTAGAGCACACCTCTACCTCAGGGACTGCTCCTTTCTCTCAACGTCTGTCGTTGGTACCACAACTCGAGCTTCCTCGACGCAAACTTCAATTTCTCTCTCAGCAGCAGCGCAAACCACAGCACTCTCCGCAGGAATCTGGCATTCCTCTTTTATGTTCTCAACAAGAACGGACTTATTGCCGCTGCTGCTGCTCAGCTCACCGACTGCCTCGATCAGCGTTTGATCAGGGCAATTTGCGGGGGTGTACGCCTGAATTTGCACCGGCTCCGGAAGTTCACACACTGCCCTCCGTAAGCGCTCCTCCTCCAGCCTTTTCCTTTCCTGCCTTAGCTCTTCCTTGGCTATGGCTATCTGCCGCAGGCGATCGCGGATCTGCGCTTCTCTTCTCTCCCTTTCCTCTTTTTCCTTACTTCGCTCAGCCTCTGACATTGGCTCATACGAAGCGTCGTATGCACAGTCATAATCATTCCACCAACCCAATGCAGCCATTGTGCGTTACCTTACATTAACCCTGCGACTCATGCGCATACGCTGAGGCAAGTAAAATGAGAGTGGAGAAACTCACTCAGTTGTCGGGCTGTCAACCACGGAGCTTGCGAAGTTCCCACACGCAGGTGCCGCACAGAACGGGGTCCGTCGTCTGTTGTCGTAGCGCTCCGTTCACTTTCTCGGCAGCCTTTCGCGCCTCGGCGTTGTCGTGAAGGAAGCCTTGGCTTCTGAGGCCTCTCGCTTGGATGTCGCCTGCACTATCGCTGCCTCTCTGGGCCGGTAGCGTCGATTCACGGGGCACCCCGACTTCAAACTTCTTCTTGGTCAGCCTTGGCTCACCGAGGTAGTGTGCCACCCTCCATGTACACCAGTCCGAGGCGTCGTCGATCTCTCACCACCCCGCAGGAAGTCGCTGGGCCGATCCTGTCGACTGCGCCAGTTAAACTAAAAGTGCGAAGGCCTAGGGAATCGATGGGCTTCCCTGTACAGCAGGTGTTTCTTGCTGTTTCTTTTGCTACCTTCGTCCGTGCCGAGTGGTGTTGGTGACCACCGCTGCGTCTGTGGCTCAGCGACACATTGCGGTGCGGAGATGACGACTTTCCTTCTCGACTGTACACATTTATTTACACTTGTTTACAAACTATTTAAAATAACGTCGTCGGATGCGACATCAAACGTAGAGGGCTAACTGCAACTGGTGAACGATCAGAGGTCAGAGGCTAGCAGAATCAGGCCTTGGCCTTCTGCTACACTTCAGGTCGGAGTCCCTTGAGATCTCCGTCAGCCTAGCCTCCCTCCTCGAACAACCCGTCTGCCCTCCACTCTCTTCCGAGCCCAACTGTCTCAACGCTCGCTTCTTTAGCGTTACCCAAATTCGAGTTTAGTCCGTTGACCAATCATGACTATTCACTCTGTGGCCAATAACATGCAGTCCTTCAAAACGGGCTGGCCAATCGCTATGCCACATATACCCCTCTCCTATTCATGTTAAATAAAACACACACAACGAACGCACTCAGCGGCGAGTGGTTGCGCAGGCAAACACATACATCTGCGATTTACTCCCTCTCCAAAATCCTCCCGCGCAAGCGGCGCCAAGCAGTCGCAAAGACGAACGGCGTTCGAAAACACACACATAAACACACACACGCAAACCTCAGGCCCAAACATTCCGATTCCTGCCCTTGGTCGGTTGCGAGCGCGGGCGGCGGATTCAAAGGGGCGTACAGGCGTCTTACCGGGAAGACATGTCAACAGCGGCTCCCTCTGCCGCGCGTTCTCCCCAGGCCCGTGTTACGCCGCGTTTCGGGATTTATGGCCTCCGCGCCCTCTCCACTCGAACCGGGAGACATAGTAGTTAGCGCTGAACCCGCAACCACTGAGCTTACGCCGTGTGCTCTAACTGCGCCGCTCTGTCTCCCTCGCGGCACGGGACGCAGAGCCGGTGGCGTCGCCAGCTGCCATGTGTTCTGGGCTCACTTCCGAGAAGCGGTCGCCCGCGCGACCGTTATAAATCAGCCCGCGTCAAGCTGCCCGTTTACCTTGGTCGCCCCTTCGGAGTCTCGCTTCTGGGTGAAACCCGCAAACTTAACTACATCCACAATCGCGACTTATGGTCAGCGCTCGCTAACCATCGACTTGGGTCTGCGTCGCATCTTTCGATAGATTTTCATTGTCGCCTACGTGCGCTTCGCCATATTAGGTGCGGATTTTCTCACTCATTTCGGTTTGAACGTAAATCTCCGCTCCCGTCGACTTGTGGACTGTGTGACCAGCCTGTCTGTGCAGGGTATCCTCGCACCTGTGCCCACCCTTCTGCAAGCAGGTCCACCTTTCCCAACATCAGAGCTTGCCTCGGGCCTTAAAGAATTTCCCGAACTTACCAAACCTAGCAACCAGTAACTACCAGTGCAACACAGTGTGACACATCACATCGTCACCACGGGACTTCCGGTGTCCTGCAAGCCACGGCGCCTTGCGGGAGAGCGCCTATAGCCACAGCTCGCAGAGAGTTCGACCACATGCTGCAGTTAGGCATCATACGCCCCTCGTCAAGCAGCTGGTCTTCCGTCGTATAGAAGCTCCGATTCCACGCACAATCGACGCCGTTGTCTACCTCTCTGCAGCCAGCGGATGTTTACGTCAGCAGGCTAGCATCGCTAACCTCCTCGGCAGGCACGGCGGGCGCGCGTGATGCAGCATGAAATAAGATCTGTTTCACGGCTACCTACTGCGCGTGCATGGTCGCATTCACGTTTCGCTCCTTTCGCACCCCTATAGCTCGCCATATAGAAATTTCCTGGTTTCTCTGTAACAAAATTTCCTGATATGAACTAAATTTCTGACTTCTCGAGATGATAACGTCACCTCGCCATCAAGGCGATGCTCTCCATCCCAAGTCAATCAATCAGAGACCACCGCCAAATTTGAAAACACCAACGATTTTAAAACTCTGGGCGGCGTGGCTCAACTGACGGATTATATTGAACCTACCGATCAATTCACGCTACTCAATATAGATTTATTGTTATTGCTGGCTAAGATGGATTAGCTGCTAGATTCACAGGGATTAGTGAGTCGAATTTGTATAATATTTGGTATATGATAATCGAATAGGAAGTATTCGAACACTCTAGAAGGAGGATCTCATACGTTGTAAGGAATGGGTATCTATATAGATACACAACCCAGATGCCTCGACCAAATATCTCTGCCGTTGCATTTCTTTCGTTTAGGATGTAGTGAAGGCTCCGAAGTTGTATACGCTTCTCGCATATAACGTGAAATCGGGATCGAAAGAACCGATTGTCTGGGATTATCTATGCTCCTGTTTATTTTCGCAGTCTAAAAAAGAACTACAGAAAACTTTCTGTCGGTGCAACAAAATTTCTGTGTGGTTTTTGTTTTACGTGAAGCTGTTCTGACAACAGAAATTCGTGTAGTAACATCAGAATTTTGGGTTCAATTGCGACGGAAAGTTACTACAGAGCTACTGACTACAAAAAAAGTACTTCAGAAAAAGCAACAGAACTACACAAAACTGCCCCAGAACATCAAAAAGTGTGAGTTATGAAAGAACTACCGAATATTTTTCGTATTTGTGACACGGTTTTCAGTTTCTTATCGGCTGAATTCTGATATTTATTCACTAAATGTGCCATGGAGCTTCCTGAAAGAACACTTACTATATTTTCTTAAAGGGACACTAAAGACACCCAAATATGCTATCAAAATCTAATAAACGGCACTTTGTGACATGTTGCCGCATATCCGGCTGCGAAAAATCGAATTACTACTGAGATATTGTGATAAGAAGCTGAGTGTTTTTTTTTTGTTACCGCCGGTCTAAGTCAAACTGTTTTCTCCTACTACGTAGTAAGGCAGAAGGACGCACACTATGACGCAAGAGGGGACTCCGTGATTGCTGGCGAGTCGGCGCGCCCGCGGCGTCGACCGGTTAGCATCCCTCAGAGGCAACAACAGCGTACTCGCAATCGACCATCGGCTCACAATAAGTGACGGCCACACAGCCGCAATAAATAAAACGATGAAGAGAGTAATTTACCGAGCGATGGGCCCATAAAGGAAGAAAAAAATACAGAGCGCTTGTAATACATAATACTTTACGTGTTTCTCAAGCTTTTGCACTCCTTCTTGCACTGCGCATAAACAAACCGAGCCTTCGGTCATCGCAACGCTTGCCGAAATGTTTACATACAAATAAGATTTAGTTACCAGCAAAATAGTGTCCTCGCTGCTGCGCTTGCCAGTTTTGAAGCTTCGTCGCACTTTTTTCCTTCAAGGTTTGTGCTACAGCTCCGTGTTCAGCGAAAATTACATCCACGGTATCAGAGCATGACCGAAGAGCCGGCGCCCCTGAATTTGCCAGCGCTGTGAAATTCCGCACGCTAAAATGGTTCCAGTGCACAATGTAGTGCGCATAGGCATCCAGAACATTGTTTGCAAGTCGTGAGAGCAGGCAGCATGCTCTGATGATCAAGAAGTTGTAATTTTTAGACCGACAGCAATGGCCTGTACATTTCTTAACATAAAGTTTCCTTTTAAATGCGGCCACGACATAATATGCAGAAATATTTCTCAGCTTCTCACGCCACGTTGCGTAGATTGCCGGCGTTTCGGCCACACAGCGGAGAAGTGTGTGGTTACATACGCGGACAAGCTTCGGCACCGAGTCCGGCCTTCTGACGATGCACTACGGGAGCACATCATGGACTATCCTGAGATAATTGATGCGTCTGGCTGCCTTCCTGCCGGCGTTGTGGCCGAGTCTTCAAGTGCCACTCCACAGGCTACTGAGGAAGAAAATACTGGTCATGCGTCTGAGAATAATGTGAACAACGCAGCGTTTCAGGCCTTGGACGAGATGTCGTGTCAAGCTTCCGACAAGGAACCAACCGCGACGAGACTCGTTCCTGAACACCAAGCGAGTGCCTCCGCGGATATTGTAACCCCTGTGGTCGTTGCTGTGCAACAACATCCTGACCAATGTCCGGTTTCTGTGGCTGACGGGCTCGCTGCTGCCGACGAGACAGTCTTGAAACGCCGTGCATCGTGTGCCTCCGAGTCTAGTGAAGAGGACGATCAAACTGGCAACAAGCATCCCCGTCGCGGTCGAGCGTCGAAGAAAAAGGGAAGTGCCGGCGTTCGCGGTCGAGGAGGCCTGGCGGTGGTTCGGAGGCGGCTTCGCCGTCTTCCGGCAGGCAAATGGAATTGTAGACAAAACTATGTGCTGTCACCATGGCGGTCTCTGAAGAGATAGTGTTTGCAACTGTCAATGTACGGTGTCTTAGGTCTCGCCAGAGACAAATGCAACTTCGCCAATTTTTGCACAGCAGGCGTCTAGATATTGTGGCAATCCAAGAGACAAAGATACAGAGCGAGGAAGAGACCGAGAGGGCGTTGCAGCCCTTTTTGGCAGATTTTAATGTCATTGTTGCGCATGCTGTAGGCTTGTCGGCAGGTTGTTTTCTGTTTCTGCGTAATACACTGGCTTGTTCTGGCCTAACTTATAATATCGACGCTGAGGGCTGGTTGATATGTTGCGATCTTCTACTCTTTAGGAAGCCATGGTGGATAATTAACGTTTATGCTTTCAATACTGTGACTAAGCGCATAAGTTTCTTGAAACACATAGCCAGCTTACTTGACTGTGACCGACATCTTGCGCTAATGGACGACTTCAACTGTGTTTGCAACCCCATAGATCGTTTTAGTCCAGACGCACGCAGTGACAGAAGCGGTGAACTTTTGTTCCGTGTTACAGAAGATGCAGGACTGGTTGATACAGGGGTAACCTGCCGTGCTTCTAGATCATTCACCCACATTCAGGGGCATTCTCATGCTCGTCTAGACCGGATTTATGCATCTTGTACATTACTTACACGCAGGCCAATGCGAAACTATACCGGTTTCGTTTGCTGATCATTGCATGATAGTGGCCCGGCTCGGGGGGCAATGACCATTCAAAGTTTCGGTCGCAGTGGGAACCTTGGAAGTTAAACTCATCGCTGTTAAATAACCAAGAATTTATCACTTGTGTGCGGTCACAGCTCCAATCATGTTTTGCCTGTAGTAAACCATTGCTTGCCGCTTGGGAAATGTTCAAGCAGGAAGTACGTGCGATAGCAATTGAACTTGGCTCAATTAAATCTTTCTACAGGAAACATCAGGAGGAGGCACTTAACATAACCTTGTGTGACATGTATGAACTAGAATGGGAATCCCCTGGCTCATATGCGGATGAAATTGCTAGTGTCAAAAGTGAATTACAAAGGCATGATGCGGAACGATACAGGGGTGCCTTAATTCGATCTCGTGTCAAGCGAGCTTTGCACTGCGAACGCCCGACGCGGTAAGCTTTGCTTGATAAACGTCATCATGCGATTGCAAAGCTGATTCCGGGATTAATGCGTAAAGGCACATTGGTTACGAGTACGAATGAGGTTACGTCCGCATTCGTGGATTATTACTCGATGTTGTTTAGTGCCACTCCTCCTGTGAGAAATTCTGACATTATCTCGCGTTTCACATCCCTGGTGACCCGTTTATAAGAAGATGATTGTTTTGTAGCTCTTTCACGCAGCAGGAGGTAGAAATGACAATTGATCAGTTACCTCTCTCAAAAACGCCTGGTCCTGATGGCATTTCCTCTTAATTTTACAAAGCTTTTAAAACTGTTCTTGCTCCTATCCTGCTAGATGTCTTCGTGATGAGTTTTGATCTAGAAGCCCTTCCCGAGACGTTTACAAAATTCCACACAGCCTATAATTCCAAAGAGCACTGATGAAGAAAAATTACGCTCAGTGGAAGGCTATAGACCAATCACAATGGCAAATATGGATTACAAGATGTTCGCTAAAATTTATCAAATCGCCTACAGTTCGCAATGTCGGTTCTCATTGGCCCTCACCAGACGTGCGGCTTGAGGGGCCGTGCCATTCAAAGGCGCACAATCCTCGAATCGGGCTACTGCTCTCATGATCAGGTTGCTTTTGCTTCAGGACGACCTCGCAAAAGCATTTGATCGAGTTCGTCATTCATTCCTGTTTTCTCTTCTGTAGCGAGCGAATGTTGGTTCTGTAGTACTGAAGGGGGTGCAACTTTTCTATGGGAATTGTTCGACTCGCCTGATTGCAAATGGCTACCTATCAACCCCCGTACCGATTAACTCTTCTGTGAAGCACGGCTGTCCGATGTCTCCGCTACTTTTTGCTCTTTACTTGGAGCCACTTTGTCTGAGTGTTTTACATAACAGTAGTATCCATGGCTTCCCTCTTTTTGGAAATGAGGTTGAAGTGCTTGCATATGCGGATGATCTTGCGTTTTTCTGCACTGACAAACCAAGCATAGAAAAAGTTATATCCAGCATAGAACAATTTGACATTGTTTCTGGTGCTCAGATGAATCACTCCAAGAGTTCCGGCCTTTGGTTTAGTTCGTGGGGCTCAACACCGCCCCTATATGCAGGAGTTCAAAGGTCATGTGTGCCCCCTAAATATCTGGGCGTTCCACTGCATGCACTTATGTCAAGTGAAAATTACTGGAAAGAGCGAGTTCCAGTCGTCCAGCGGTATGCTAATATACATTTGTCCCCTATCGGCTTTCAATATTCGGTAGGGCTCAGGCCTGCAACATGTTTCTGGCGACAAAAATTCATTACGTGCTTCAGGTCCTCCACTGTGCTAGGCATTACATCCAGCGTTCTCACCGAACATTTGCGACGTTTATTTGGTCATCACATTTTGAACCGATTCGACGTAACAACCTATTCGTGCAGGCGGGCTCGGCTTATGTGCATCTGTATTTAAGGCAGCTAGTTGCCCATTTCTTCTTTTTTTTCGTGATTGTTCACATCCGATTATTAGAGCATTCCTACAAGTTAATTTTATGAATTTGCTTCCCGATTTAGTGGTTTCTTCAGATTTTACTTTATGCAGGAAGTTTATGCTTCGGTGAGGTTTTTGACAGTACGATTCTCGAATGAGTACTTGTATAGTATCTTGCGCGAAACAGAATATAAGGAAATGATAGCAATGCTTTTTCCGCCACCACTGTATCGTTCTTTGTACTTTGGTCTTAAGAGTCTTGATGTGTTAAAGAGGGTGCGTAAAATGCAGATTTCTCCTTGCACGAAAACATTTTTCTTTAAATTACACACCGAAGCTCTACCTGTTAACGCATGGCTTCATAGGAAAAATATTTTTGTATCTTTTGTAAACTGCCGTCTGTGTGATGTGCCTGAAACAATTGAGCACTGTTTCATTAACTGCAAAGAGGCAATTTTCTTTTGGGACATGCTGAAAAGAACTCTAAAGAAAGACTTTGTTCTAAATTCCTACAGTGTGCGGTATCTTGCTGTTACACAATCTGATTACGAACCATACGACATGTTTTTCCTTATTGGACTTCATAGCTTGTGTGCAGACACGCATGTTGGATCGCAACGCTGAACCTGTTGTTCCACCTAGACTCCATTTTAGCAGATGATGTTGCAACTCAAGGACATTTATGAGGAAAATGACTTTCAACCTGATTGGTTTCCGCTGGTGACACGGTGTTTATCTTTGCCTGCCTTTTAGTTGTGTTTTCTGTTTTGCAGCTCAGCAACGACTGAGTGCTTTGTATATGGTCTGTGTACATAACCCTTTCTGTACATAACCACGTGTATAATAAATAAGAAAAAAAAAATCAGGGGCGTGACGCTGTTAGTAAAGCGCTAGGCTGGTGATCCAAGGGATGGAGGTTTGATTCCCGGTGGACTAACATGAAATGTGAATAAAATGATTCTGCAATCGCAAAAAAAAAAAAAAGAAAGAAAGAAAAGCGCCTTGGCATGGCCGAGTGGTTAGCACGGGACGTTACGAAGCAAGCAGTAGTGAGTTCGAATCCGGCTGGTGGTGTCGCTTTTTGTTCTACAAATTATTTTTTTTTTTACCTTTTTAATGTATTGGTGGTGCTTCGTTATTTTTTAGTTTTTACTTTTTATCCGAGGCCCTTTTTTCGCCGGGCGACCAACGCAATAGGCAAATATATGCAATAGGGGAACAATGACATTTGGAATAAGATCGACACTCTCCTTGGTATGAGCGGCAAGTATCCCCCTTTTATTTACGATGCGTGCAAATAGCACGTTGAAGCTCTTGTTGCCATTGTATGTGGCTCAGATCAGCCACGATTTAGGGAACAATTGAATGATAATGCGTTTTTCCTTCGACACTTAGCATGTGTATGCTTTTCGTGGAGTACGTAGCTGCAGTCGAACGGTCAGGTCAGAGTTAACGGGATCTCGCAGTCGAAGCGGCGAAGGCGGCGATATGTTGGCTCAGAAGTGTGAACGAAGGAGCGTGTCGGCGGCAGCGGATTTCGCTCGCTAGCGCCTCCGAATGCGAAGTGAACGAGCCAGGCGCATCTGCTGCTCCGAGCTCGTATTTCAGGCGCTGCAGGTCCAAAACGACACTATCCGAGCACGCACGAAGTGCCTGAGCCGGAACATAACCGAAACTGAAGTGGGCGCCTGTGGCACCTCCAAGTATATTATTGTATTTGCCTTGCAACGTTTACATTGTCTTTTCGCCGTTGTTTACGTATGATAAAAACATGTTATCATATTCGAGACAAAACCTATTACCGCATTCAAACGGGCAACGTAATTCGCATTTGTCAGCCTCCGGGATCCCTAGCGCGTCACGTGACTTGTAGTTGCGAGTCTGGGCCGTTTCGGCTGTGGCGGCGATACCTGTATTTCTATTCTTCCTCTTTACTACCTTATAACAGCTCTGTTTTCAGTAAGAGTGGATTTTTTGTAATCAGGAATTGGCATTCTATCGATGCAAGCCCACTTAATTTTTCTCTTTAGAATCTCTTTAAACGAACGTAGTGATGAGTTGACGAGAGAAAATGAAGGAAATTGAACTTGACCTAAAGCCTCCCAATTTAGCAATTCTTAACCCCACCGGAGCTCGGTTCGAAGTGTGACGCAGAGCGCTCATAATAATCTATAACATTGGGCTGAAACTTGTCTCGTCTGGTCTGACGATTAACATAGACGCTAAGTGGCCTCTGTTTAAATATTTGACGTGGTCAGCCACCTTATTTACACCTTGAAGTAAGTAGGATCTAACTCCGCTCACGCATTCGTCGCGCGGTCGTCTTGACAATGTGCCGAATGAAATGTCGTTAAACATAGCCTTCTGCTGGCTCAGATGGTAATTTGCGTGTTGCACTCCGTTTAGACAGGGGCTGCAAGAACTGCTAGATACCAGTGTTACGCTTTATTAAGGCGAAAGCATTACTAGCCTATGTTGCTTCAACAAAAACGTGTCGCCTGAAATGGATCTCCTAGTGACGTCATCTTGCCTCATGCTTTGTGTGACCAGAAAGTGTGAACACTGAAAAATCATTTGCATTGCCACTTAAATATGAAGATTGAGTCACCGCCAGGATTCGAACCGCTATCCCTCCGATTCCCAGGCGAGCGCGCTAACTCCCACTCTACGCGGGGATGTTTTTTTTTTTCTTTATTGCATAGAAAAACTTCCGACGAACAGAAACTAAAACAGCTCATGCCTCAAATCACCGATCTGCATAATGCAAGCCTGCTATAACCCAGCATAATTCCCCACCATAACTAATGTCGAAATTTAGGGAGGCACACATAAGCATCGAGATACGATAGCCAACTAGGCGGCTCTTCCAGGGCAGCATACACTCCCCGCTCCAAAGCGCACTGCTCTCGGAATAAAGACATCGATGATCGTGGTGATTCAGCATGACGGACCATCATTCCGCTTTTTCATAAACTAAATAGCCCCATCAACATAAACTGATCAAAAGGCACATCACAGTTCTTCCGAACGGGCAAAAAACGAATACCATATGCCGTGATTTCGATTTACTTCTTTAGCATCATCTGCAATATGTCCCAGTGCACTGAATAAAGCAGTGGTCAATAGTCTCCGGCATGTTACACAGGATGCAATTCACCGCACATGGCGCAAACATCTGCTTGGCGTGAAGCCCCGCCTTAATAAAGGGAGCGTTGAAGTGTGCAGTTTAAAAAAGAACGTTTTTGCAGCAGACTGAATGCACATGCGCTTAATATGCTTTAAAACGCTTGTGTCAAGAAACTCTCGAAAGAGTTGCCGATGAAATGGTAAGGGGAACAAAAGCACAGAAGAAAATCGCTCATCTGCCTTCTCCGCCGGGCTCGTGAGTTAAGAACGCTGGGCCCCGAGGGAAACGACAATAGCTGCAGTAAGAAAAACAACAACATTAAAATGAACAAAATTTTCAGGAAGCTGCTCCAGAGTATAGGTTGACATCAGTGGTTCAATGACGTTACTGAGACATCGTTATTGCCTGAGGCATGGGACGTCAGTGGTTTGAAGACGTCACACAGCCAGCCAATAAGAAGGTTGCGTCAAATGGTACCCTGAATGTCGCGAGACACCAACGTCTGAATCCAAAGGATTACACATCGTCGAGTGGTATATCATCGGAGGTCGAATAGTGGCGGTCGGGCCTTAACGGAGAGGGTAAATAGATGTAGAAAGTCGTTGATTAGGAGTCAACATCTTCGCGGCAGCGCTAATGTTTTCGCATTCTCCAAATGCAGTTTGTGCAGTGACCTCTAAGCTTTTTTTCTTTTTTTGTTTGCAATAAGAAGTAAAAAGGAGTGAGCTAAAAATTATCCGTGTGTTCTTTGTGCATTCGCTGCAAGATTTAGCCCCAGAAGGTATCAGCATTCCCTGGTTGCCCGCGGAAGCTTGAACGCTAACTCGCGAGCGGAACTCATGAGCCACTCACTGCGGTTATAGAGTACCGTAAGTGATGCAGAAAACCTACCTCTGGTACGCACAATGTGCGGGTAAATGGCCTTTCACTGGCGACTGACCATCCACAGGATGAACAGGTTAATGCTGCCAGGCGCAGCACACGAGCATGATGCAACCGAAGCATTTTAACGATGGAGGCGACCCCATCCGCTGGCATCCTGGATGAAAGCGCTTCGAGTAAGAACTCGACGTGGTCAACAAAGCACCGTCGCTGTTCCTATAGCGCCCACTTGCCCTACAGACGCAGGAAAACGCAACGACCTTGGCAGTAAGCAGGCGAGCATTTGGACAAACCTGATGGCTTCGAGCAATGAATGGCCGTGCAAGTTGAAAAGCCTTTGGCATGGCCGAAACGCGCGCACATTTGACGGCACCTGGTTTTATGTCACTTGGCCGTCGACGCCACGCCAGTGCATGGCCGGCTCGATCAGACTTGGGAAGTTCACACGAAATGCATCACAAGCCAAGAATGTTGATGGGGCGCATGTGCCAAGCGGCGTAAATAAGACTGGAGGTTAGCGAGCGCGAAATGGCTTGTGTGCAGTAGAGGTATGTCCGATACGAACAAATAGCAGAGATGAAAAAGGCGCTTCAGTTCACTATGATTAGACCAGTAACCTTGAATCAAGAGCCCTACGCGAGTCCCAGGCCTGGCCCCATGGTGCGGGTGATCGAGGACTTTTACGGAATGGTGATTGGCCACTGTATCCTGCGATATGATAATTTTCTCCCATTACACAACAGACAGATGGTTTAGAAACTTTGAGAAACGAGAACAGAGACATTATGCAAGGACCTAGAAGTTCATATTACAGCAATAATGTAGAAAAGCGAAGTGGCTAAAAGCACCTGTGAGGAAAGGCCGAGCTTTAGCTCAGGCAACCGCCGTACAATTTCACCTGCCAAGTCCGAATGCTTCCTACCGGGCCTAGCATTCGATGCCGTCTCTCGCTCCAAGGATGAAGATAGCATATATTAGTATGGGCTGCAGCCCCAAAAAATCAATAACTTGAGCTCTACCCGCGGCCATGAGGCAGCGTAGTAATATAAAACAGTTAACGAAAATGGGTTAACGGGTTCGGCGTGGGGTTGGTCATGTCCTCAGTCCAGGACACCATTGACTCAAGCCGCTGCCCATGCTCCCTCTGCCAAGGAACTTTGTGCTGCGAGCTCGGAGTTTCACAGGCCAGCCTCCCAATCCCCACACATTGAGTTTTCTTTGCCAGCCATACCATGTGCATGTGGTAAGGTCTGCATTATGGCCGCATAACTTGTATTGAGCTGAAAAGTAGTGTGTGCTAATAGCGTGAAGTTTAGCTGGACTCTTCTTTATTAACGCGCGAGATGACAGTCTTTTTATCTAGTTTCTACGTCGCCCCACACGCATCCGAAGGAGACATTCACTCAAGGGAGCAAGAAGAATAAAGACGTCTATTGATAACCGGCCGGCGTTTTTATAAACTGTGGTCACAGAGAGAGAAAACTTTAATCTACAGACAACCAACATTTATTTTATAATAGCTTTTCCTTTACAGGAAGCCAACAACTGCATGAATATTTTAACAAATGAATTGTAAGAAAGTAGCTGGCTTCGTGTAGTTGCACGCTATCCGTAATTGCTGCCGTTTCATCACTGGCTGTGTCCATATTTTTTCTTCAGTGCAGTGGAAAAGCTTTGAGCTTTATCAGTGCATAACTAGCCATGGCGCAGCTAAATAGTAATGTTTTAACGGCGAGACCTTTGCTTTCTTTTCGTCGTCTTTTGGTTCTATCATCACTGCATCAAAATTATCACAGGTACTCGCATACGACACCAAAATGCTCAGGCGTATTAGGTACCACGCCTACTACTTTATTCCATACTGGTCATTTGTGTGCAGGAATCTCTTTCCACGTAGTAAAAAAAAAAAAAAAAAAAAAGATTGCGTAACGAAGTGACATCCTCAGTACGGAAGTGAGAGAACGAACAGCGATCATCATCAGTGGCTCTCGGTTGCTGTCACGAGCGGAGGCAGGCGGCCACCGCAGCAGGTGCAGCCATGAGCGACGGGGCCAAGCAGGACGGCAACGCCGGCGCTGTGGGCGGCGAGCCGTCGCGCACCCATCGCTGCCGCACCAGGGAGACCAAGAAGGTGGGCGTGGAACCCGTGCGAGGGCTGCGCGCTTCGAGCCTCAACGACGTGGATGTGAACCAGGCCGCCAGGTGAGTGGATGGAAGAACGGGCTCGCTCAGGGGGCGATTCTCTGGTTGCGCCACCTTCGACGCGGAATAGGCTGTCTCTTATTTCAAGCGGGGATGAGTACGGTATGGTATAGCACGTAGCAAGAAATTGCTTTCGGTGTGTTCGGGGGGGGGGGGGGGTGCAAGGATATACCGAATGCGGTGACTCGGATACGTGGCATGTCATTTAAGGCATGGTATGTCGGTTTTAACGTCTCAATACAGCTCGTCGGCCATGAGAAGCGCAGTATAGGGAAGGGTTCCGTAAAAATTATGATCACCTCGCGTCTTTTAATGACACCGCCGCCACAGCACACGAGCGGCTGTATTTCACATGCATCGAAATGCGGCCAGGCAGGAGCTGTACGCAGAAGCCTAACAAGTGTATAGTCTACGAGCGCGTGTCTAGGCCAAGTTTTGCAGGCCACATCCTGCTTTGCTCAGAGAGTGTGTTGCCGGTTCAGGTCACAAAATCAAACCAGAGCTGAGGACAGCTTATGTAATGGCATCGACGCAAAAATTGATTTTTATCCAGTGTAGAATTGCGCTTCACTGTGATTGGAACCGCTGTGCTCTTGGGCACGAGGTGAATACTCAGCCTCTACGCCATCGCTCATGCCTACGTGGTTATAGTCAGTCATACTGAGCTTCGTGGCAGAAACGCAACTAAGATATATCTCCTGGGCATACTCAAGCGTCGCGTAACGCCAAAGGCACGGTGGGCGTCTATGCAGGTCCCTGGCAAGTTGGCGGTGCCACTTGGCTCCTACAGACATCTCGGAGGCTGGCCAGCGCCAACCCCCCATACGGCCAGCGCAGCAGCAGCCCAAACCGGTGCCAGCACCGGATTCCAGCGAGCTGCCAATGAAGTCCATCATGAGCGTCCTCAAACGCGTCTCTGATATCGAGGTACATCAAAGCGGCAAACGTCACGGTCGCAGTGATCTGTATAGCTCGTGTGACTAAACCTTAAAGAGACACTGAATATATATTTATGATCATATTCTAATCCAACAGATCTGTAACACTAGTGCTGATGAGTATTTGAATGAAATTTAAAAGGCCTGCGGGAATTCATACTTTTAAGTTCTTAGCAATGTTCCTCACGACCGCTCGCAACCGCTTAGGGCAGTACCTCAACGCGCCTTCTTCCATACCCGTTGACGTTAGCCGATCTTTATGGGTGATTGGGCGCGCCCGTATGGCGTGGTTGGCAATGGGCTTGATGGGGCGTTGGGCTTTTGTTTTAATGCGAAGGTATTTCTTGTCCCATTTCACGAGAAAAGGCGGCGACGTTCATTCGTCGGATGCGGTCGCGAGATGGTCATTTTTAAAAATCACTGTGACGCAACCGCTCGTCATGCATCAATCCGGGGACGTCATACGATTTCTCTCTGCACATGGCATACACCTTCTAGTGAAGTTGGAGGATAGCTCGCAATAAGAATTCCAACCGAGGCATATATGTAGTACGTTCTTCAACCGTATACCTTCAAACCGAGGTTTCGGCGATTACGGTTCCAGACATCGTGTGAAGCATAGCAGTCTACATTGAATACGCGCACACTCGCACACCCGATACAATAATATAGTCGGACATAACTCAAGTAATCACCCAGCCAGGAACCTTTGGGGTGTAATAAATAAAAAAAACCTAAATGAATATTGGGGACTTGGCGCTACTTGCTAAACGAGGGGACGGATGAAGGACAACACACGACGCAAGTAGCGCAAAAGTCCCCAGTATGGTCAACCAACTGGCCCCTGCATTAGCATTGTTAAATGGAATAAGCCTTTTGCCCCTCAAAAGACCCCCGTACAACCAATGGCTGCGCATGGGGCCACTTAGACCTGCTATAATGTAACAGCGCAGGATGTGGCCTATCAAAAAGGGGTTCACCGTGGCTTAGTCGGACTAACCATGCCACCGTGAAGAGACACCACTGATTGAAGTACCTCCTTTGAGCGGCATCTACATCTACTCTTTTTTTTTATATTTGTATCCGACTATAGCAGAAACAACTTTAAACTCGCTTGACAGCATTTCACCCATGGATATGTAATGATTTCGCATTCATGAGCGTAAGCAGTCTGAAGTACCTCTGCAGAATTTTCTTGTTCCACCTCGGCGTGTGTTGAGTTGAAGTGGAAACGAGGAGCATTAATTTTAACACCGACGTCTTTTACGTTAAAGAAGCTGGCGTTAAAATGTTTGCGCTGCGAGACGGCTGATGGAATACCGATTGTTGGCACGCGTTCTCTAGTTTTACGCGATAGCGTATAGGGCTCGTTCTGCCGAAAAGCCACCGCCGTACATTGAAACTGGCATCGTTGCAAACGTGTCGGAGAAAAATACACACGTGATTCCGCATCATAATTGTGATGGATATGTTCTTTTGATATGCTCTAAGTAGCATTCAGGTAGGTGCTATCCCATTTAGCATCCATATCATATAGTCAAGTTAGAGATAGTTCGCGATAGGGATTCGAACCGACGACATATACGTACCTCCAATTATAAGCCTTAATTATGAATGCAGGTGTCCGCCTAGAAGTGAGACGGACACTTCGCCTTCTTTTCTCCCTAAACCAACTTAAACAAGAAATTGAAAAAAAAAAGCAAAGAATAAAAAACCTGTGTTAAAGGCGCTATTGCGTCTACTTCTAAGGTGAAGCTTGAGCGTCCCTTTAACTTTATTTCAGCGAATATATTTTCATGGCTCCTTTCAATGTTTCTTTACCGATTAGCTTTTGTCGCACTTTCCCGGCAGAGGAGACATCGTGTCTTACGTGGTATTCAGGGTACAAAATTAAACTGGCGCTTGCATTCACCGAGAGCAAGCATGGAACGGGGCTTTTTGCGCCATGCTGATCGATCTTATGATCTGGACAAATCTCAAAACGTTGCAAACACGTAAGGAAGCTCTAATTTCACTGCCTTTCAACAGGAACGAACACAGCATAATGTTTCTCAATTACGAAATATTTTCTGTCTCACGCGAGACGTTATGTGACCACGGGATACGACGTGATTTGGCGGGAGCTACCACCTCGGGCTTCTCATTTCTAGGAAGGTGAGGGGAACCCAACCCACCTGGGCCCGCTTGCGAGAAACGATCTTGAGACTGTCTTAGCTAAGTCCAGACTTAACCGAGTCTAAAGGATAGGCCGCTAGCATGGCCGCTTAAGACTGGAGTCGAGACTGGGCTTCAGTCCTGACTTGAATAAGTCGCTGGCACGATTACGACTCTAGTGCCGTCTTAAGTTAAGACACAAGGACGCCAGGTATCCAAGTGGAGAAATTAGGGAAATGCAGGGATGTGCTGACCCTGTCCCCGCTGTAAGGTGTAAACATTCCGTCAGTCTTGCGCTGCGTAAAATCCGTGCCATTGCTTTTTGCGGCTTAAAATTGTGTTACGAGGTAAAAAGCCCCAAGTGGTTGCTGGGGGCGTTCCGGGAAGCCACTCTGGTGAACACGAGCCGAACCGAAGCGTTCGGAACCCTACAAAGAAGTCTGCTCGTACTAAATACATCGTTTAAGTCTGGATTTAGCTCGGACTTTAACGTGCAAGCCGGCCCAGGATTCTTGCATTCCGAGTTAGGCACGCTCCACCTATCGGCCATGAAGGCACGTTCCTGCGGCTTCGTTATGCGGTGCTTCATATGTCGGTTGATCTCTGCAGGCAATGTGGTAGCTTATTCCTGCATCCTAAAGATTATGCACCAGATAACAGAAGCACTAATAAAGGGATTAGTCACTAAGCGAGTTGCAACGTGCATGTACGCGAGGGTAACCACGGATGAACGCTGCCGCGTACACCGCGTTTCGATCATTTAAGGTGCTCTAATATAAGCACAGTCTCAGGACGGCACGTGATACACAACAAATATTCGAGCTCTAAATGACAATTCTTGCAGCAACAGCTGTCTTCCTTGGGTTTCGCAGCAAGAAAATGAGGGATGGAATGCCTTCGAATCTTTTAAGGGGCAAATAAGTTAAATGAAATTTGTATTTTTGTTGCGAGGTTCTTCATGATACACAATCCAAATTTCAAAATTTCTACAGCTTTTGCGACCGATTGATACGCCGTTGTGAGGCTAATTGTCAACTCCGCGGTCAAGGCTTCCTAGATTCAAGTCAATTAATCTAATTGGCACAGATTCCCTTTAAATTAGGCTGGTTTTTGCCTGCTGTTGGCAGTTGAGCATTCATCGTGTATTTTGACGGGGAAAAGGAATTTTACGCTCGACGTGAGTATTGCGGTGCAATGAAAGGAGGTCTGCCACTTCTCTCTCATGCGCGACCTACATACGACGCTGGACGAAGTTACCTTTCGCATACAACGTGGTGCTACACCGGTATACATTTGTTTACTCCAACTGCGCTCCTCTTCTGATCCCATCAGACCGCTCGCTATATATTTGTGAGCGCGAAAATATGCAGAATTTTTTATTGCTAGGAAGTTTTTCTGCAGATTATAGCGGTGATACAGGGCTGTTCTGTCTGCCGGAATAAATTGTAAATTATGAGGTTTAACGCATGGGTAATGAGGCAAGCCGAATGGCAGAACTCCAGTTTAGTTTGTCATCCTGATTCTTAAATGCGCGGTGGAATTGCAGAGCACGCAGGCGTCTTTGTATTTGGTCTCTATGATCGAACCCACAAACTTGGGATAAGCAGCCGAACGACAAATTACGCCACTTACCTACTGCGGCTGGTGTGTACACGGTAAAAACGATATCAGAGTTAAAAGCCGTCGTGCGCGCATCATCACTACAAGTAAAACGGCATTCTCTTGGCTTGAATTCCCTCACTCATTGGTGGAGCACTCTGAGGGGTTGGGGTGCTCGACTGCTGATTCCTGGAATGTGGTTCAATCCCGGCCGCTTTTCGATGGAGGCGAACAGCAAGGTGCCGTTCAGTGCACGTTAACGAGCCTTACGATGTCGTAGAGTTCTCTACGGTCACATCCCTGGTTGGCTTTGGGGCGATAAAGCTTTGCAAAACGAATCAGACATCGGTAAAGCATTTCGTCCAACGTGTTTAGGGTGACTCGCGCACTTCGGCAAGTTTCCTTTAAGCCTATAATGAAAATGTTTCCAACGTTTTGCATAACGTGGTAGACTAGCATTACTTGTATTATACGTTATTGTAATGCCATTGTTGAGATCGTTCTGATCATGGACAGCAGTGGGCCAGCAGCTCAGATACCCCAGCAAATCCCCTTGAACGTTTTTTTGTTTGTTTGTTTTTTGTTTGTGCACTGCTAGGTCACTGTGGACTACGTCGACACCCCTCTCAGCGACTTCATCGAACGCATCAAGTCGTGCGGTGAACGCTGCCCTCCCGAGGCTCCTGACGAAGAGTCCGAAAGCGACCACAGTGACAGCAGCTACGCTTCGGCTCTTGATGACTCGCCGACCGCCGCGCCCCGTCAGTGATGCTTCCACAGCAGCTGCGCGCAATAAAGGCCGCAAAACGGCACTGAACCGCTGTTGTTGGTTTAATTTAGCGCTGGTACTCGACACCAGCAAGCGTCGCATGCATTGCCGGCGTTAGTGCACACAAGCACTACTTTATCTTTTCTTGCCTGGATGTCCCAACCAAAATGCATGGACCAAGATTTTAAACAAAAGCTTAGTCCTTCGTCCCAAAGGGGGAAAAAAATACGAGACACTTTGGCGACTAAAGTGGTGAAAGGCGAAAGCATGAGTGCCGCATTCTGCTACGTATTTGTTGCTAATTTAGCGGTGAATAATGCTTCGAGTAAAGAGGGTGACAATGCCACCCTGCTTTTAACAAGAAAGGAGCACCTCCGGCGCCGCACACGTGCTCTTATACCTCCGTGTACGGTAAGCCTCCCCCGCGGTCTAACCCGTGCAGAGGAGGTGGCGCTTCGGAGGATTAGAGTTGGGGTGGCCCTAACACCAGCCGTGATCCGAAAGTGGCCACAATTTCGTTATTTATATTCACACCCTGGGTGCCCCATCTGCAAGTCTAGAAATATAGAAGCTGACATCCATCACCTGCTGTGGGATTGTCCAGCGTTGAAGCCAACGCGGATCCGGCACCTGGTGGAAGCTGGCCTCTCCCTCCATAATCCGCAGTCATATGCTGTTTGGACACTGGGACCGCGTCATTGTTCACTCCTCGATTTCATTGCATCAGCCAACCTTTTTTTTTTTCATTTATTTGATCACACCCTTCATCCATCATAACATTCCTTTTATGCCCTGAGGCAATAAACTTCGCAAAAAAAAAAAAAAGTGGCTACTGTTTCACATTTCTCCCTTCGTTTACGGCATGGTACATGTACGCGGAGAATTGACAGATACTGCGCCTTTTCTATCCTGTAAATTTCAAACGCCGCTGATAAGCCTGTTGTACCAGCGCCTCCTAGAAACTAACATTCTCACTGTAGACAAGGAGAATTATGAACCACGCTACACGATCCGGGGATCCGGGGCATGGCGCAGCAATAAAGAAGAAAAAAAATATCCGGGGCGTGGCGCAGTGATAAAGCGCTTGGCTGGGGATCCAAGCATTGGAGGTTCAATTTCCCGGTGGGAGACAAGGTTTATTAATTTATTTTTTAAGCATCGATTCAATGCCTCAAAAGCGTGACACTTGCTGACGACAATGATGAGCCATTAAAGAATTTCGCCTTAATAAGTGCATGTTAAAAGTCATATCTAAAGTACCCGCTGGACCTTTCTTTTTTCGTTCCGCGTACTTGAATAATTTGTCGACATTAGCACTTAAATTGTCGCTCTAAAAGAATCTGGTGTGAACCGGGAAGTTGTCGGACGGCAAAAAAAAAAAAATGACCCAACTGAGGAGTTAACGACGAAGTATAGCTTAGCGTAGCCCTTGTTATTCGGAAGAAATGAAAGCCTGCAGAGCGCTCCTGGCACCCGAATATACTCGGTCTTATCCGGAATTGGGTATAAAGTGCTGCCAAATTTGCCCATTGCTCACTGCTCACGACATAGTTCCGTCTTACTGCTGGTATAGGAGAACAATGTCAACGGCTGCTGATAGCGTGCATTTCCGGTGCACCGTCGGCTGCAGCTATGGCTTGTATCTCCGAGCCAGCGGTGTGTTTTTAGCAGCAGTTGTGAGGCAGCTGTGGAATATTGTAAGGTAGTGTTATGCACATGTTTATTGTAATGGTCTAGTATTCCGGTGCGTTGCAAAATGTTGATTTTAAAGTTTGCCCTGTGCTCGCTGCTGTGCCGGTTGGGTTATCGCAGAGTAGCCCACCGTCAACAGGGTTGTGCCAAGGAGTTGGTTGAGTAGCGCTCGTCACCCGTTTCGTGAACGAGGGCTGTCAGCTCTCTGGCCGGTAGCGATGAATCCGAGTCGGCGCTGGTGAGATGAAGAAAAGGCTTTATACACTATTTACAGGCATTTACACAACGAGGTCGGCTCTGGGGCCGAAAGCTAAGATAGCCATGCGCGACTGTTCTCGCACAGCGACGGCCGGGGAGATTTCGCCGCGTCCGCTCTCTCAGGAGGCGAACTGTCCCCGTTGGACGCTAGTGACGAACTCGCACTCGGAGTCTCGAACGGAGTCTCCGTAAACCGAGAAATCGTTGATGCTCAAATGGTCCAATCCGACGGCAGCACTTTCGCAGGGCTAATGGGAGAGCTTGCTGCGCTTTTGCTTCAAATATGCCGCGGGGCGAGAAGGGGTCCACCGCCAGGGCCACGGCGCCGAGCTGTCTGGATGCTCAGCTCGTGTTCAAACACGTCGCTTCTCTCCCCTTGGCAGGGCTCGCCTCCACTGCACCGGTGCTTTGCACAGAAGTACCCGGATTTTGTGAAGGAGGCGTTCGCCGCAGAAGTTTGGCGCCCGGCTGAATTTCTGGGCTGCTTTGGCCGGGCACAACAGCACCCCCGCCATCAGGAATACCATAGCTACTAGTTCAATTTCTAATCACATAATAACCAATTTGCTATGGCTTGGCCCAAAGGTTTGACATTGTGGCTAGTGTGAAGTTTTTTTTATGGAACGGACAAGGTGCTCGACTTGTGCTCTGAGTAGCGCTAACGCTGTACAAATTCGTAAACAAATTCGTAGACCTAAGCTCAGTGCCTTAGTGCATCAATTAGCGGGGGCCGTTAGCCCCGTACGCTGCTCTCCTGCCTTGCCGGGCCGCGCATATACCCTTGTAACCAGGGTATTACACAGTCACGCGTAACCGCAGTTTTCGGTAACCGCGGTTACTGCTGCTCATGCGGCAGACCCAACTTTAGTTACGTCGCTAACTTCAGTTATCGCGAACTTACTTGGCGACCTCAGCGTCGTTAACCGAGAAAATGGCGGCGTCTATGGACGGAAGGTACGGAGAGGATATTTTTGCAGGTCCTGGGCGCCAATCAAGTGACACATTAGTGACGTAGTACACCACTGCTACGTTTGTTACATATCGTGTACGTCACATACACGTGATCTCGTGTGTGTGTGTGTGTGTGTGTGTGTGTGTGTGTGTGTGT
>JAJIZL010020192.1:10227-25675 GCA_023969395.1 Amblyomma maculatum | reverse complement strand
GGCAGCATTTAGTTGTTTTTGGTCCACTGAACAAGAATATCGCATGAAAAAAGGGTTTAAATAAACGCAAACAGCTGTTTTTTAGAAGAAAACGCGCGCCAGCGCCTCAGGGCGCCGAGCGAACGCCACTGTCGCCTGTGAGTGGTCGGGACCGTCGTGACGTCATCTACGGGCGTCCCGCGGGTCTCCGGCCTGCACCGACGGCGTTGCTGCGTAATGCGTTGCTAGCGCGTTGCTTCAGTTGGCTGGAAGGCCTAGTCTTGAAAATTATGGATAATGCGGGCAGTAGTGAACAGTTTGGACTCTCGCCATATATGTTCGAACCATCAGCGGCTGCAGAAAACGGCGGAACCAACGACGCCGCGGAGTGCGCCGATGGAGAAAGTGACGCCGCGACATTTTCACGGGTTTGAAATCTCCTCTGGTACGTATGTTTTGCGTAGGTGCTTTTTTTTAAATATCTTTTCGATGTAGATGTGCAAGTGGTAATAAAGTAAATCACGTTGAAACGCTGTTGCTTACTGGCTGCTGCATAACAGCTGAAACATCAGACACCTGTAATATCGAATTCAAAACGCCGGCATGCTTACACGAGTCACGCGAGGTAAAGCACTTGTGTTTCATTTATTTAGAGCACGGTGCCTACTTAATCCAAAGGCCTTTTATTACTACGAAGGAGCGCCAAACCTGTTTAGTGAGTTCACTGCTGGACTGCAGTGTAACGAGATGAGAGAAGAAGCTATTCGTGTGTGCTATTAAGTGCGCCCCTGTATTTTTTTTTTCTTCTGTCGTCCAACGAGATGTAGTAGAGTGGAGAGCTAGGTGAATTGGCACATTTTAACAAGTAAAGCCAGCTAGAAAACGAGGCAGATCTTTGCCGCGTCGTCCTGCGCACCTCTTTTTGTCTGCGGCTTTCCGTTGGTCTTGTTTCGGCAGGATGTAGTTGGTGGTGTTGCGCAGCGAGATAGCCAGCAGAATGACTTACAACAGATATATGCATACCGCGGCTCGACGAGTTTGCCATTTTTACTCGAGGAAAAATTTGCACGAACGCTATACTATTGTCGATCATCAGCCTTGTCAAACGTTCACGAATGCAAATTGTTTGCATTGCTCAAATATTTATAAGTTCAAATAATCGAATTTTGTTCAATTAGGTGCAGCTGCATGTGCTGCGCGCTGATGAATAATGAAGAGGACTGCTTGTGCTGCCAGGAGGCCGCTTTTGGAGGTGGCGAGGCGTTATTGTTGTGCGGGAACACTGACGGAACGACTCTGGGCTTCAGTTGCACTGATTTAATTGGAATCCGAGTGCCCGCATCGTTCCCAAGCTCCGATAATAGTCACTGTCACGGAAATGGTTCGAGCACAACACAGTTGATTTCGTAGGTACGAAATTTTTCCTCTTCACGGCAGAGACCCACCGCGCTGAAAGTCTTGTCCTTTGGAAACGTGTGAAACACCACATCGTCCCGGCCGCCAGTGTTCGTGCAGCCGAATGCTGCGCAGAACGACGGCATGATGGCCACTTGTCGCTACACCCACTCCACACAGAACGCTCAAACTAGAAAAACCAAACGGCACTAGCAAAGGATTACGTTGAATCGTCGTTCGCCACGCCAAAGCGCGAGACGCAGCGGAGCAAGCAATGCGGGACGGGCAGGACGGCTGGCCGGCTCCCCGTGAATGGCGTCACTTCCGCCAGCTCTCCAATTTTGCCTCCCCCAACCCGGCGCTTCCGGAGGCGACGGGGGCGTGTCCGCGGCGGGTTTTTAAAAGGCGATTGCGGCTGTTCTAACGGACAGAATCGAGAAAAAAATTACACATATGATTTTCGAGGTCTTTTCTTCCCAACCACAGCATTTCATGCAATTTGAAAACCGCTTCAGCTTCCCTTTAAATCATTTCTCACACGAGCTTAAATACTGTTGCTGTAGGACCAGCTAGTATATCCTAGAATATTTGATCATGTTTAAGGAGCAAAGTTGTCGTGTCTTAATATGCTACATTGATTTCCCCCATAAAATCTGAAATGGGCATTTAGAGCTCGCTCAAATGTAAATATGGAAGCCGCTACGTTCTCAAGCAAAGTCAGTGAACGAAAATATTCTCCAGTTATGATCAGACAGCAATGAAAAAAAAAAAACATGCTTCCCAGCACATACCATAGACCTATTTATTTACAGGCCGCAAAGAATTTTCAATAAAAAAATGGGTAAAGACAGTTGCAAATCACTCTTTAGAATGCCAGGGCAGAGTTCAAGAAGTATGCACAGGATTATTACCTGGCAATAAATTATATTACAAGGAAAAGCGACACAAAGAATACCACTAAAATTAACCACAGAAGTCAGTAGTGGTAGTCAACAAAGTTTTCAATAGAAGGTGTTGAATATTAAATCTAAAAGATTGTGCATGTTACGTCATAATAACATGTCACAAAAAGAAAATGTACTGAGTACATCTGTACAGGTGCAGAGGTGCGCTCCATATATAAAAAGATGCATACAATATATGTATTCAAAAAAATATATTATTAAAGGAATGCATAGATGTATATTATAATCTACATACGGCTAGGTGTGAAGATTATATCTGCCATTGCTTCCTTGCAAGCGCAGCAGCACTTCATAGACAGAATTCACAAGTTCATGGAAGCCTTGCTTCAGGCAGTCTGATGCCAGCCATAAAATAAAATCTATGCAGTTATGACCAAAACATTTGTTTTCTCAAAAAGACAACCAAAAAACTTACACACAGAACAAACACAAATAAATACATCAGGTCTACAATCAAGTGACCTTTTCACGAGAAAAGAATATGTTTCATGTTCCACAATATTACCCTGAACAAAGACCTTAAAAAGTTGATCTGTACTAATATTTCCTGGAGGTTTAATGGTGTCTACATAGACAATCCATGCCAAGTATATAGTAGTTTCAGGACCATCATAGCAGTAGCATTTTCCCAAAATTATTTTCAGCATTTGAACTTTGTGGTGTACAGGTAATTACTGCATCTGATAATGAAGTTGACTGGGCTATTTCATACACTTATAATCCATAGACAAAGAAACAAAAGTACACAGGACAGATACTGCCCATCCTTTCTATTTCAGTACCTGTACACACTCTTTATTTTACTGCTTTCAGCTGAGGTTAGTTTTCATTATATTCTGGCATAATGAATAGGGCTTATGTTGAAGAAGCTGTGTATCCTTTATAGATTGATTCAGTGGTGTGCCCTAATCTGCCCCTTGACTTTCAGTGCTCCTGAGCAATGTGCTTCACCTTCTTAAGCACTGCAGTGCAAAAGGACACAGATGATTCTTCTGTCTTCTTTTTGTCCTGAATATACCTTCTCTGGAAAGCCACACACAGCAATTCCAATTGAAGATCATGTTCCCTGCTCCAAATACTTTTGGGCTTCAAGGAGGTGATGGTGTGCTTTCTCTAAGTCATCCTTTTCAGAGTAGTTCATAACCATATTGCCTTGAGCTTCTCAGCCTCTTCCCTCAGTACTGAATTAAGTTTAGTAGTAAAACAATGTTTTTCTTGTTGGGAGGGTGCCTGGTCTTGTATCACCCTTTGGTTCAAATGAGTCTACATTTTAGGATGGCTCTGGCATGTTGTCAAGTGTATACGTATCGACAGCCAAGAGTGGTCCTGATCTGTTTGTCTCTGCCGAAGAATTAAAGGAAACAGATTTTTCGAGCAGAAGCACTGTACAGAAATGTTTCCAAAGTAACTTTCCCTGGACAAAGTCTAAGCAAAAGGAGGACGGTGTGCCGAAATGTTTGATGTGATGTTTTCTGTGCACCTGGACTTCACCAAGGAAGTTCTATCTTCACCCACATGAGTAATATCTGCCTGTGCAACACTGTCGTTTCCATACTACTTGTCATATGTTTAATTCCAGCTGGGAGCTGCTCTGCAGCTAGTGTGGTACTAGTTTCATGGTAAACTCTGTAAGAAGGAAACTGCCGAATATTTTCTTGGCAAAAGTGCAGCTGATTGGGCAAAAATTGTATTACAAGGACCGAAATGATGAAATGAGTACTGTTAAGCTCTTTTTGCCATGCCCTCCTTTTGGATAAAATGTTTTTAAAAGCTTATCTTGTGACTCTGTTCCATTGTTTGTGGTCATAGCAAGATACTATAGTGACTACAGTGGTTCCCCCCCATGTTGCAGATGGGAAGCCAAGATGTAAGCATGCATTCCCTCAGCCGCAGGTTTGTCTGGTGCACTTACTCTGCCAGTGACCTATACATTGCTTCACACTCACTAGCTGATAAAGCACACGTGATATGCCTCAAAAGTGAGAGGGCGTCTTCCCTATTTTCTACTCCATTTTCATTTCTTTGCACTCATCTTCCAAATGCTAAGACATGGTAAAAATCGCAGGACATCACTTTACTTTGTGGGAAAACATAATTATTAGCTTTCATCTCTGCTTGGCTGCAGTTGATCATAATATACAAGGGACTCAGTCCAGGACTCCATGACCTGAATATGTCTAGTGCTTCTTTTATGCAGGCAGTTGTTTTGAACTACACTACACACGTGATCATCACCATGTAACACAGGGGTGTTTTTATGACAAGAAGAGTGGCAAGGCATGGTCAGTGCTCTTTTTAGTGGCAATAAAACAAATTACTCCTTCATACTTTTTAGCAAGACCAGCCATAAATTTCGACTGATATAAGAAAATGAATGTGCTTCTACATGTTGTTATGCACTCAACAATTTCATTCTCATTGAGTGAAGCACCTTCACCTTCCAAGTACACATAAAAATAGCATCAAAGTGTTGCTTTTTCAACTTTTCAACAAGCTGAACAGTATTCTTTTGATCCAGGTTCCTGCATCCTTCTTGTTGCAGCTGTCAGAATGTGATTAGCAATATCCAGATTAGTAGGATGGAATGCACGGAATGTGGCTTCAGGAGGTGGCTTGCTCGCAAAACAGCACACTTTTAACATAATAGTGCACACACTTCTTAAAGGGGGCATGAAACGGCTACAAAGGTCACTGACAAACGTTTTCAAAGTGTAGAACAAATGCTTCCGAGCATTCGTTCAAAGTAAAATTCATCGGAAAAAAATCCAGCGATTTATTATTAATTTTTAAAAACAGCGTTTTTTGAAATTCGCGGGCTGCGCCATTTCCGCGTGGCGGCGAGATTTGGGACTATTCTGCCGTGATTACCTACGTCACCAGTCACAGAGTGACAGGCCACGACAGGCTGCCATTGGCTGCAGCCGCGACGCCATCTACGTCACTGACACACTTCCGGTAGCTGCGAAAGTCGTCTGCTCGAGTGCTGCAATGCATGCGTGAACCCGAGCTTGGCGCTTCGGTTCGCGATGTTAACCGAAAAGGTGGTGGCGTCCGACTGAAAGTACGCGTCGGTGCAGGAGTGTGAAAAGAGCACTGGCTGGTCCGATTTAACACCGTACCGATTAAATAGGCAGCATCAACCTTTATGTACCGACCGACGGCGCAGCAGCGTACTGTAGTCCCGTCTCGTCTTTGCCGCATCGACCATTTGTGCGGCGTGTTAATAATTAAATGGAACGTGCGTCAAAAAAAGGTGTACCCTCAGCTTCATCGCGAAAGTACACAAATTCGCACCGCTTAAGTGCAGCACCCGATGCCGCCAGGCGCGGGCGCTGCGGCCGACGGCACTCCGGTCGTGCGCTGCTCCCTGCTCGTCGCTAGGCCTTGTTTCTTTTGCATCGAAGCCACGGCGGACGGCATTTTAGAATCGTCCGCTTCGCTGCGTCTCTAGTGTAGTTGCTCGCGTGCTCCTGTGCACGATTCTTGCGTGTAGCTTCGGAAAACAGTGACAACCTGCGCTGCCGAACTGCATGTGGCGAGCTGCTTTGCTCATGTTTTGCGCTGTTGTTTCTGGATCGGCCGATGCGTACACATGAGATAAAACACGCGTGCACGTTACGCATTGGCACTTCCTGAACTATGTGCGTCCGACTGAAAGTTCGCGTCGGTGCAGCAGTGCGAAAAGAGCACGCAGGTCCGATTCAACACCGTACCGATTAAAAAGGCAGCATCAACCTTCGTGTAAATGAAACGTGCGTCAAAAAAGGTCTGTCCTCAGCTTCATCGCGAAAGTACACAAATTCGCACCGCTTATGTGCAGCACCGGATGTCGCCAGGTTACCGCAGAGATGCCGTCCGCGGGCGCTGCGACCGACGGCACTCCGATCGTGCGCTGCTCCCTGGTCGTCGCTAGGCCTTATTTGCGTCGAAGCCACGGCGGACGGCGTTTTGGAATCACCCGCTTCGCTGCGTCTCTAGCGTAGCCGCTCGCATGCTCATGTGCGTGATTCTTGCGTGTCGGTGCGAAAATCAGTGACAACCTGCGCTGCCAAACTGAATGTGCCGAGCTGCTTTGCTGATGTTTTGCGCCGTCGATTCTGGCTCGGACGATACGTACACATGAGATAAACACGCGTGCACGTTGCGCATTGGCACTTCCTAAACGATGTGCGAAAGGACGTCAAAAAAAAGAAAAAAAACACTACACTATCCTTTTTGTTAATCTCAATTTTAAGATTCGCGGACGAATAATTCGTGCTCACCTGTCATCCGATATCCAAACTCTGTAGCGATCATCAGTCCGTGCTCTCGTCGGTGATACGTACGCGTATACATTCCATTCGTTATGCACAAGAGATGCCTCTCGCCGACCATAATGAAAGCAGCTCCGGACTAAAAACGACGACGACATATGTTTGCACACGGGCAACTCGCACGCTCGATCGTCTGCCAGCATCCATGCAGAGTCGATGCTATCGCGTCAACTCCGCGAGGGGTCACCGGCCGCCGTTGGTCAAACCGCAGAAGACGGTACGAAAGAGACTGACCCAGGCAGCGCGAGAGAAGAAAGCGGTCTTGTAGAAAGCCGTGCTCGGCAGGAGTGCACGCTAATTTGCGTTGAATGGGACAGGGATATGAAGGAAAGTGCTCCCTCCGCGGCGGCCGCCGGTATGTGTGGACTCCCACCTGCAGGTATGCGCTCGCGAACGACCCGAGTCGTTCGGGCTGCTGTCGCACACAATTCCGAGAGGTCAAGAAACTGAAGAAACCGGCGGCCGAGGAAGACAGCAGACAAGGTTGAAAGCTATGCAAACGCAGACGGGACGGGAAAGGCAGAGACCGTGAATGCATGGGCGACGCTCTTGGGAAAACAGGCGCGACGACCAGAAGTCTGAGAACCGAGCGTCACCCGATGATGCTTCGTGGGCGGGGCTAGCGGGGCGGAGTTCCCGAGCGGTTTTCTTCGTTTTTTTTTCTGGTGTCTCGGATTGTTGAGTTGAGGGGAGCGAGGAGGAGCGCCATTTTTAATCGCCGATATCTCTGGTGTTAATGAAGCTAGCTAAAAAATTCTTGCGGTGAATTGACCTGTGAGGGAGTACCTATCTCTCGACCGATTTGCTTTACCCCGTTTTAGGCATTGCATGACCCCTTTAATCTCAGGAATTGATGAGATGCCTTCACACATCAGATGCCTAATACACTGACAGATACCAGTGTCCACAGTGTGTCAAAGTTATCAATTTTCGAAAATTCACGCACCAAGTAGCATGATCTTGGGGACATGGTCAGCCCGTCTTGTCCTAAAGAAAGGGCATCAGACAGCTTTGCCAGCTGAGCTGTCCTTAGGCGTTGAATCTTGTATGAAATTCCTTCTGGTGCTTCAAGTTGTAAGACACTCACACATATTAGGTTTTCAAAACATCACATAAATCTGTGATGTTTTGATTCACATAAGTGCCACCAATGTGTAAACATGAGTGGGTGGATGCTTAGAATGTTAGGCTATTATGGTTCATCTAAACTAGCATTTCAGTTGATAACGCTATTTAGCTAAAACAAAATATATGAAAGTTACAACACAGTACACTGGGCACACGCTGACTGTACCTTTTCTCGTATATAACCACTTATGACGAAATTCTGAAATACACCCCACATTCATATATAAACTATGACAAGGACAGACAGACAGAAAGACAGTCTAGTCAATCAAAAGCCAAGCTATAATTGAGCATGAAGCTCTTTGATTTTCACTCTAGAGTTGGCCAGCATTATATACCTCCCTAACATCCTCAAGATGTTAAATAAACATTATTCTTATTCTTAATTCTTAGCGTGTATTTTTACAGGAAATGTTCAATTTGAATTTTATGAACTTTACTCATTGTGCTTACTTGCTGAATTTGCCATAAATAATCCTTTGTTCGGCATAAATCTGTTCTGCAGCTATGGATCACCAAAGCTACAATATTAAAGCTCCATCCTTGTACAGTACTAGCACATAATGACTAGTGAAACCAAACCAAAAAATAATGAAGAAAAATGCAACCAAGTAATGCACCACGAGCAAAACAGCAATGGGGGCTAGTTGGTTTACCATTTCAAGAATTTTCGCGCTATAATACACACAGATACACAAGAAAGCAGGAAAAACGTACACAGGACAAGCGCACATAGGAACGACGTACTGTGTATGTCGTTCCTGCTTTCTTGTGTATCTGTGTGTATCGTAGCGCGATAATTCTTGTAATGTACTACATAAATATCGTCAGTTCGTTCTGCTATTGTGGAAATGACACACACACCATACCACGAATTATGAAAATGTGTCAATGACGTTGACAAGCACCTCTGTCGCACAGCCCTCTTTTTTTGTGTCCTGCAACTTGGTCTTTGTTCTTCTGAAGGTTTTCTCACTTGCAATCTTCACTTTAAAAAATTAAAACAGGACCTGGTATTATTTTTTTTTAATAAGAGTCGCACTAGCAGGAAATTAAGATTAACCTGCTTAACCTTTTGTGTTCAGTTTTGGAATTCCTAGTTAAAGTACTAGTGACGTGCTGCAGTCACAAAAGCTGCCCACATATCAAGACATATCTTTGTTTGATTGTTTCAATGGGTAGGTTTGAAATCTCTTATTCCTACCAGTTTTGTACAGCACAAAAAGAATTAAACCCATGTAATCCGGATCAGTTAAGCTCATACACTGCATAAGAATCGATAAGCCAATGCAGTGCTGTTCCCACCAGTTTAAAAGAAGTTACACTATCTATTTTATATAATAGATCTTTATTCTTGGTGATATTAGTTAGATAAATGACATAATGTCAGCGAAGGTAAGAAAATAAATGTAGCTTAGCAGAAATATGTTACTGAAAATGTGATTTTGGACAGCTGCAGACCTGATGCAATTTGAAGCTCAAAGCGGTGACTTGAGTCACCATGCTTGCAAGAAACAATGTCATGAATCCTGCAATATTTAAAGCAGCTTTCCTGATGCAATTTGAAGCTCAAAGCGGTGACTTGAGTTACCATGCTTGCAAGAAACAATGTCATGAATCCTGCAATATTTAAAGCAGCTTTATAAAAGAAAAGTAGTGTTATAAGAATATTAACTGCAGCTACAGGCTTATCTGGATCTCTGGAACTTCTGCGACCACAGTATTTTAAATTTTAGTGTCTTAAGAATTGTTATCAAAATAACAGTTGCTCACTTTCATATACAGCCACTTACTTCAAGGTGCCAAAACTTACCCTATAACTGTAATGACATTAAAATCCACTTACAATATAACATACAACTTCATTGCTTGGCTTTGACAGCTGCTTGAATGCATATATATATGCACTGCATGTAAGGTTTATGAAATAGTTGAAACACTTTGATGCAAAATACATATATTAGTCACCATTAAAACTGCTCTTTTTTCGAATTGTGTCCTGCGTTGATCTTTTCCAAAAAGGCATTCGCTATGTACCTTTAAGATTAGTCTGTATGGCATCTCAAGATGCACAGACAGAATTCCACGCTCCAAAAAGAAACATAATCGAGGTGTAATATACAAAGTTTTATAAATAGATGTTTTCTATCAATTAATGCACTTCATGGAGAAATACTGGCATGCATATGCAATGCCTAAATCTTTATATAAGCATTGAATTATCACATATAATAGCATAATAACTAGTTTCGGCTAAAACAGAAAATGTATCAACTACAGATTGTATGTATATACAGTTCTGGTGCACAATATTATGGCTGTCATTTACATTTACTTACTTTACAATATTACTTTGTGATTTGTACACCAAAACGTGTGATATGTTTACATGTATAGTATGAGAACCCTACAAGTGAAACTAGTCAAATTATATGTTAACGCCAGTTATCAAAAATATAAAATTTCTTATTGCACAAACTGTGCAATAAGAAATTTTGTGTGCTGATATCTGATTGATCAATCGACATGTCCAATAGCATAAGATAATTTTCAAATACAATTTCTTGGTAATTAGCTCATTAACTTCATCACATTCTTGCTGAATGAAACGTTTAGCGATGAAGCGACGGTGCAATAATGTTTGATAAAACCGAATCATGGCAGCCGCAGTCAAAGACGTCTTATCCACAGTGCATAAATGTAGTGCGGCAAAGCAAAATAAAACGTAAACTCGTATGACAGGTTCAAGCGTTCTGTGCTCGCCCTGAACACCTCAGCGATGAACTCGCCGATGCCTATTGCCTTTTCCGAAAAGGATACATCGCCCCATTTACTTCCGACATCCTAACCAAATAGTTCTGACGGGCCTGCAGCATATGCAAGGCTAACACCAGTTTGCAAGCAGGCTGAAGCCTTGGTGATGACTGGCCCTTGTCCGGCAGGCTGCAGAATTGCTTGGAAAATTTATTCTACCCTTTTTCTTTGCTAGATTGTAGTATATTTAAAGAAATAGAAACAAGAACTAAGCGGAAGTCAGATCTTAAATTGGCTTCTTCGCTGTGTTTAATGTAGCGTGGCGAAGAGTAAAGAGGTGCGTGGTGCAACTTATTTCGCTACTCCGGACAGACTAGCAATGTTTCTTTTTATTTATTTATTTTTTTCGAAGTAAATTAGTCAGTCAACGCTTCTAAACTTCGTTACTTCATTCTTTAGTCCGAAGTTTATCTCAGTGACGACGTACGCACTATATAGCTATTTAATCAACTTGTGAATGACAAAAAAAATTAAATTACCATCCTAAAGTAACTACAACTCGAGGCGCTCTATGACGTGCGCAAATGACTGCATCGTTGGAATTCCTTGGGCATGAACGACGACACGTCAAGATCTCTCCATTATATTAACATTTTGGTGCACATAATGAGAACGCATGTGCACTCCCATATGCTCATCACACGTACACTAAATAATTTACTAGTTCTATCTATAAAGCGACCTTTAAAGCGCATATATTAATTCTGATCGCGAGAATAAAGGATATCTGGAAAATTCTGACCGTCTTTCTTTGAATTTTCTTGCCCATAGTGATTCGAAGTCGTTGTCTTGAACGATACGCCCAAGGTCAGTGGATCGCGCTCCATGGACTCGAGCACTTCCTCACTATTTATGCAACCTGTCCACAGTTTTCCAGCCTTGTTCAGATCCTTAACGTACTTTCCTAGAGGCTAGTACTGCTTCAGCTTTGCTTTCTGATATCTTCGCGAAGCAACTGCGAACTCTCAAGTATGACTCTCGTTTGGTAAAGGTGCACAAAGAAAATCAGGAGAGAAAGAAAGGAACAGGGACAGTTGGAGTTAGCTGGCGGACTAGAAGGTGATCATGCAGTACAAACATTTGTCTCGCATATCCACGTTGCCTAAGGGCTAGTAATGTGGACCCGTATGTACGCGTTTCCGAAGCGCGCGCGGTGTCTCCTGCCCAGTGGAAGTACTACTTATCTCAGTTGCTTTCGGTGCTCGCTTTTGCCGCGCAGCAGCAGCAGCATACGCCACTACTCTTGCCATCATAATCGTTTTCTGTTTTGCTTTGCGTTGTAAGTTTCAAATCCATTCAAAATGGAATTGTAAGTCGCGCCACACAGCAAAGGGGATCGCGCACGCACGGTATCCGATCGAGGTGCGCCCGTGAACAGACGGTCCAGAAGAGTGTTATATACCGACTTAATTTTGCAACACGCACGCATCGCATACAAAAACGTATAGGGTGGGAAATTCATCTAGATTCGGTGATTTTGATCGAGCTAAGTTGGATCATGATTTACTGGTCAGCACACACGCGCACGCGCACTACGGGGTCACAATACACACAGCCGGCGGGGAAAGCAAGCTTCCGTGCCAAGTTAGGCGAAGGCGTTTTGCGTATGCGTAACGTGACATATGCCCCCAAACCATGGCGCAGAATCGCAGCCACGGCATGTCCGGACAAAAAAGGTGATGACTGAGCACGCTAGGTAGCAATTTATTAAACCTAACGTAAGGCAACAACGCACACTCTGTAAGAATGTTCCGGGTGGCTCACCAAGTCGTCGCGGTCGTCGGCCGGGCAGGGAAGGTCCGCTTAGGCTCTCGGGAGCAGGCGAGGCTTAGGCGAGGCGAGAAAGGCGCTCTCGTCGCGAGCACCCGGTTTTTTTTCCTTTTTTTTTTTAGGTTGCTTCTCGGGATTTCCACAACGACAAGCAATTATAGTTCCTCCTCGCGTTTGGAACGCACCCTTCTCCATGACGCCGCGGCATTGTATGGGTAGCGAGGGAAACGCCTTCAGCCCCCCCCCCCCCCCCCATCTTGACGGGCGCGCGCCGTTTTATGACTATATATATAAAAAAAAGAGCAGCTGGATGACCCAGGGAGACGGGGCGAAAGACTACAATGTGTGAATACAATCTCATTCTCACAGCCGGTGCTCCTCTCCGTCGCAGCTGTAGCGGCGGGTAGCGGCGGGGGGAAAACGCAGGACGGATAAAGCTCGGCAGTAGGAACCCGCAACACTCATGATTGGGTTTGACCGCGTGCATTAGAGGGAAACAAATGCTGGCACCGGAACTCTGGCAACACTATAGCCAAACGGGCGAGTTGATGGAACATTTTGGATGGAAAAACAGCACAGTGGATGGGGTGGCGGTGTGCGGGAGACAAATGGGAAGAAACTCTCCCGACAGGAGAGGGTTCGACACCCTGACAGGAGGAAGAGTTTCGCCCTGCTCTTTGTTTGTTGTAATTTGTTTTGCTATGTGGGGCCCTGGGTTAGAGTCTGAGGCCAACCCACGGGGCTGTGCCCATCTAGCATATTTCCTGATTGGACAGTTGATGTGTAGGGTGGCCTCTGAAAATGACAGCCCCTATTTCTTTAAAACAGCGCTCGTCTTGTGTTTCTTTGCTCTGGTGCTTGTCTTTTGCGCTGTTTTTCCATCAGGCAACAGATGAGGATACTAGCAACACATGAGGATACTATGGGGAACATGTCATGGCATCGCTGCTGCCACGTCAGTGCTCTCAAATGGCGTAGTGAAAAAGAGAGTACAAAGTAATCTTGAGCTGTTGCCTTCTGTGTTTTTCCTTTAGTGTATATATATATATATATATATATATATATATATATATATATATATATGCACGACGTAAATACTGTCCACCACACGAACAGCATGAATTAAAGCTCTTTTTTTTTCTTATTAACGGCGTGCTTCTTGCCTGGCACAGACTGCGTACGCACAGGTACGTCGGGTCAGCGGCAGCAGCGCCTGATAAGAGCTTCAAGTGCCGAGAGAACTTTATCAAATCAATACATTTCCGAAAACCAGCTTATCCTATGGCTGAGCTCACGAGAAAGCTTTAACACAACGCCAGTAGACAACCGGTATCTGCTCTCGGCATTACAACCCCCTTTCAAGTCAATTTCTTCTTAAACTGCGTTCATGGCACGCAGCGCAGTGGCCAATGTGAACGAAAAAAAAGCACCGTTAATGTCATTTGCAGACGCATTTAGGACAGTGGGCTGCGCAACGCGCATATGCTACAAGAGTTCATAGGAAGTGGAAGCGGCAGGGGGAAGGTGATAGCGAATTTATTAAGAGATGTCACATGAAGAAATGGTGCTAGATTTACGGGCCATTAACATTGCGTTCACACGTCAGTGATCACGGTTTCTTGCTACGGCAGCAATGTATTGTGCAGCCGTCCAGACACTCGCGGAAGGCACGAAGACCCACCTCATTCAGCCATGGGCCAACAGTTCAAACAATGCTTACAACGTTGCCAGGGCGTACTTGCAGGCATCCTGTATTTTCTCGCGCCCAGGTTCCCGTTATTAACTTCTGTCACTGGTGGCAACAGATACTGCACTGATGAGGCGAGAGCCGTAAGAAAACGCCGTGGGATTCAAAAAAAAAAAAAAAAAAGCAACTACACTGTTGACTTCACGACAGCGCTGTTGTCCCGAATACGCGAAGATCACATCCGTTATGCCGGAGCTCATGTCTTGTCCTCTTACCGCTGTAAAGTTGTCTTTGAGCCGTAAAGATTCTTCTCTTATGCACTGTTCCAAGGTAAGACACAGTTGGTATGCATGCGAAGCAGTTGTCATCAAGGGTGAAAAAATCTAGCGGGCTTGCATGATTTCATTCTGCGGGTCACAATCTGTATCCTCTTGAGTAGCACAAGCAGCTTAAAATTTCCATGTGTAGCTTATATGCTCTCCAATGGCACCCTTGTAGGATAAACGAGATGAACATTAATGACAATAAGGTGGTGAAGATGTGACTGCCATTGGCCAAACGAGCAGCCATTTGTCTCTTCGTTCAGGTGAGTGAAATAAGTTTCTATATCTTCCTGCATTTAGGTATTCTTGTGCCCATTATTGTTTTTTTTCTTATCACGAAGAACGCACCAGAAAGGCTTTTCGGTTAAGTGGGTATTTCCATGGCTGGCATCTCTCAAGCTCGATCTGGATGCAGAGAAAAAGAAAACGATTAAGCATTGGTAGACATACAAACAGCATAGCGTATGGGAACTACACTACATGAATTGAAGTTAGCGATCTTGATCGATGCAAGAAACATTTAACTATCAAGTAATAAAACCGTCGCGAAAACAACCATCACGAAATATTAAAAAGCTATCTTGTGGGAGGTGCCATCCATCTAGCGACAATACTTGCCTTTTTCATCTGCCTTTCTCGCAAAAGCCTCTTGGCTAGCTGTTGTCCTCAAAGGCTTGAAGATTTTCCCCGTTTCTGGTTGCAGTGACAATTCGCGTTGAAGATGCTCACCACCATGGACAACCGAGTAGACATGGTCGTCTCGTGAGCGTGGGAGCTCCTTGACATGCCTGTTCAGTGCCGTCGATAGCCCCGCTTTCGGCCTCTCTTGATGTTCCTCGGGGCTGTCATGTAACACTCCATATTTTTCAGAACTTTGTTGGAGTAGCGATTTACTGCCACGTCGCTCAAGAGCACGAAAAGCCGCAATGACAGTGTCCCTCGGCGAGCTGTGGACCTTATCTGAGGGGCTCGGTTTACTGTCACCTAGCTCAAGAGCACTGAAAGCCGCAATGGCAGTGTCCCTCTGCGAGTCGTGAACCTTATCTGAGGGGCTCGATTTACTGCCACGTAGCT
>JAJIZL010020192.1:0-10217 GCA_023969395.1 Amblyomma maculatum | reverse complement strand
GCACGGAAAGCCGCAATGACAGTGTCCCTCGACGAGTCGTGAACCTTTTCTGAGGAGCTCGATTTACTGGCACGTAGTTCAAGAGCACGGAAAGCCGCAATGACAGTGTTCTTCGGCGAGTTGTAAACCTTCTTTGAGGCGCAAAGCTGGGCCGAATGTGGAGCGACTGCCTGTAGTCGTTCTGGCCGCAAACGCCCAAGAAGATTCATCCCTTCCAAGAAAGCTGTACCGAGATCAGGGCTATACGCGACTAGATGTTTTCGATAGTTGTTGCGAAACACAGCTTCAAGAGCAGTACGCATGCGGCCCTTCTGGATGGACTCTACTTTGGTAGCAATCAGGGGTTGGCCGGGCCAGAAGACCACGTAGGCCACACTCTGCTTTGCTGTCGAGGCTGTAGGATCTGGGATAAGCAGACAGGAATGCACTGCAGTTTCGTGCTCGTTCCACACGAACGTCACGTCGTGGTTGGGGTACTTTAAAGCAGATGTTATGCTCTGCAGCAGCGACGCACAGTCATTCAACGTGGGCGCGTCTCCAATGCCAGAGACAAACCATGTACCCTCGCTTCGCCGTGTTAGTATCCAACAATAGAGCCTCGCTATGCGCTCCAGGCGACACTTTCTGTGCTGGGACGTTTCCACGGCATCGCAGATAGCGCTGCAGACGTCGTCGAAGGGCACGCTTCGCAGCCACGGAAGCCACGAGAACTGAACATCGTCTAGGCTTTGAAGTTCCGTTGGTGTTAGCTCCAAGAGCGTTTCACGAAGACTTGACAAGTCGCTGGTAGTCATTGTGGAAGACGAGGCGATATGGTTAAGATAGAGCGAAGCCAGGACGAGCAGCCGTAATGGTATGCCACAGATGACTTCTATTAGGATGCCATTTGCTATCAGTTGCGTTAAACACAAAGAAAGGTCTAAACCGATTTTCCGTGCACGCGCACAGGTTGTCGTTGACAATGTTTTACTGGGGTGGGCGTTAAAAACGACGGAAATGACCGACGCCCCTCTGGCACAAACTTGGAAGTGGGGCTGTGCCTTCAGTTCAGTTCTATTTGAAGAAATCAAGGCAGCAAATCAGGAAGCTGATCCTCAAAATAGTAAAGAAAGAACAGCGAATGATGAAGGAATCAAGAAAGTCTCTTCACCATACATGACATGCCTCCTTTTGCATATCTGTGATAATACCTGAAAGTTCCCAATCTTAAACGTATCTTTCGTTATTTGAGCAGCTATGTGTTTACAATGATATCACGTTTTAGTGCATTGGTACAAAATACCCGCTGATAATATTATCAGTGTTCTTCTGTAATGATGCGCTAAAATGTATCGGTTTTCTGCGCATCCCACGGGTTCGCCCAGAAGGCAAACTTTTTATCAGCACCGGAGCGAATATCCCGCCCGTGCCGGGTTAGGCCTCATTCTCACAGCCGGTTTTTCTCTCCTCCGTCGCGCCGGCGTTCGCCCGGGTGCCAGTACTCCCCGAAATCGGGTGGCCGGCGCCGTGGGGTTTTGCTCCAAGGCGCCGTCAGTCCGGCGAGCGGCGGGCTCCGCCCCACGAAAGACGGACCAGTGAGCGCGCTCGATTCTCTCACGTGACTCTAAGTCACGGCTTGAGTGTCGCGACCGACCGAGCGCTGGCGGAGCGGCCGCGCGGCCATCGCGGGCTCCCATGCAGACGGCGGTGCGCGAACACATACAGAGAGAGAGAGAAAAGCGGGGGTTGCCCTCCTGTTTGGTGCCCCGCGAAGCGCGCGCTGACAAGAGACAACAGATGCCGATTCTTTTTTCTTTTTTTTTTTTTTCATTTTTCAATGCACCGGGTGTCGCAGCTAAACATGACCTCCTGCAAAACTTTACGATATTTCAATTGTATGTTAGAATGGGTGTATCAAAAGAAATCTTGCAAGTTCTGTCGACCCATTCCTTTACTGATGACATAGTTAATTATACATGTTCACGTAGATTTCTTCGATTTCGCTGAATGCCATGAATAATATTATAGAAGTGCGCATTTATACTGCGGTTGGATAGTGCCTTGATATATTCGTACCCATTTGTTGTTAATTTGTTGTTTCGTAGTACGCACGGTGTTTGTATTGAGGCTGAGATGAGAAGGCGTCCCAACTCCAAACTGCTGCGAGTGGTCGCGACACTACATGCGGAATATAAGAGACGTGGATTTTTTTTTTTTATTTGGGGTGCTGAATTAACATTACTATTCTCAAGTAGTAGATTTGGAATTTCACTCCCTTTCATTTCGGAGCTACGCAAACGGTACAACGTAAGCCTATCCAAACGAAGAACAGTTCCTTGGCAAACTGAAATCATATAAAGCATGTGGCTCACAATTTGAGCTAAGAGCCATCATATAGACACAGCCAGAACCAAAAACAAGTACGGCGTGACAAACAAAGTTCGGGACAGTAAAGATTTGGACGGGCGGAAAACCTGTTGGCTAGGCAGGCGAAGAAGTCAAAACGACTGTCGCACAGGTGAAGATGGAAAGGAAAGAGGTAATGGGCGAGGTGAGGAAAGGAGCATAAGAGAAAACTGAACAAAGAAAAGAGAAAAAAACGCAAACAGTGGTTCAATACCGTAGCAGTCTGGGCGTGTTGGTTATTCATGATGGAAAAATACAGCGCAGAGAAGGACGAGGACAAAATGAAGACACATAGGACACACGAGCGCTGAGCGAAACAGTGGATGAATGATGCGGCAAGAAAATATCATGAATGGGAGAAAGTCTAAGGAAGGAAATAAAGAAAAACATATCAATAGGAAAAACAAATTCAAGAAAAGGCATGCCAGACAGAGAAACCCTTTTATGAGAGCTGTGACGAAACTGCTTACCAAGAGTAATGTAACTAGAGCGCGCATTTCCTCTACGCTTTAATACTCGCTTATATTCGTACCCATTTGCTTCCACGCTGTACGCGCAGTGCTTTGCAGTAAGCTGTGGAGTTGCGTACAGCTACTAAGGCTAAGATGACAACGCGTTCCAGCCCAAAAGCACAAGAGCCTTACAACAAATGCCGATTTTATTTCATTTTTGCAATATGCAGGGCGTCATAGCTAACCTCGCGTCTTTCGACAGATTTACGAGAATTACTGTTTCAGTTTGTGCCTTTTAGCTTGATGTTTTAACGCTTGTATCAAAAGCATCTTGCCATGTGATCGTGAACAATTCTTTTATTGATAAAATAGTTCATTATGTTTTCGCGAATTGCAAAGAATAATTGCTCTGATTGCGAATTTCGCTGATTGCGAATTTCGCTGATTGCGAAGGATAATGTTATTGGAGTGAGCATTGTTTTTGCTGCGGTTTAGCACATGCTTGCTATAATTATACTCATTTGTCTAGGTGCAGTACGCGCGGTGTTTGCGCTGTTACCGAAGCTGAGAAGAAAACGCGTTCTAGCTCCAAACTGCACTAGAGCACGTAAGACAGCACGCTTCTTTTATTTTTATATATTTTTTTCATACAGACGGGGAACACACGACATCAACCGCGCTGCAGAGAGGGCAGTCGCCACCTCCGCTTTTTTTTTTTCTTGCAGGAGAAAAAAATTAAAAAAAGCGCTGACATAGGGTCACGTCGGAGCATCGAGGCTCCGCCCGAACAGGTTTAACGGTGTCCGGCGCCCCTTTCTGTTTGATCGCGCCTCTTCATCCGTTGTGCGGTGTCCCCCGCCGCTGCCGCCGCGACGGAGAGGAGCACCGGGCCGCTGTACGGTTGCTTTTTAGACCCGCTCTCTCCATTGACCCCTGTCCCCGTGTGTCCAGACCCAATGTCCACACTTACAGCGTCATTCGCTGGTCTCACTTTCGTGAACTGTGCGCCAGTGACCGATCGGAGGCAGATTTCTTCGCCCACATGAGTGAGTGCGCGAAAACGGCTACAACTAAGTGTACTGTGGCCGCAGGTGCACCGGTGCCTGATATAAAGCTCCTCAACATTCGTGCCGCACGCCGTGTTGCCCAGCACCGTGCCATCCGCGCTCGTCGGAGTGAACTATGGACTATATACAATCGCTTCGACGCGGCTTGCCGTCGCCATGAAAGCGTCTCCGTCGGCGAAGCTGGGCCAGCTTCTGTGCGGCCCTCTCTCGCGCCGACCGTCATCAGCACCGAGTGTGGCGCGTAATGCGCTCGTTCCTGCAACCTGGCATCCCACGGTGTTCGGTCGTCGTGGTGGCTATTCACCGAGGCATCACCAACCTCGAACTTGCGGAGCAACTGGCTACCCAGTATGCACCGCCCACAATAGCCCAACCGTTCCTCCTTCGCCACTTCGGGTTCGACCTGCCGATGCCCTCTGCATTGCTCCTAGTAATGCGCACCAAATTTCTGCCTTATGTGACGCGGACTTCACCCCATTTGAGCTCCGTCGCGCCTTAGACCACCGCAAGAAGCATAGTGCCCCCGGTCTAGACGGAGTTACCTGTCAAATGCTCCGAAACCTCGAGAAACCGCAGCAAACCCAACTGCTCGCAGCATTCAACGAGGTCTGGCGCAGTGGGAACATCCCGCAAGCTTGGCGCGTGGCTGTTGTCATTCCCATCTTCAAGAGGGGCAAGCCCCGCAACAACCTCACTTCCTATCGACCGGTCTCCCTCACTTCCGCTCCTGGAAAAATGTTTGAGGACATGGCCCTTCATCGGCACAACCGGGTAGCTAAGGCTACCAATGCGCTTGCCCCACAACAGAGCGGTTTCTGAATCCTACGCTCCACAGCGGACTCCATCACCGATGTCGTCTCGACTTTCCAACAAGCTCACCTCTCCCGTCATGACGGTTTCCTCATCCTGCTCGACGTGAAGAGTGCCTTCGACTCCCTTCCACACTGGGCCATTTTGGACTCACTTAAGGCCATGGGGATAAGTGGACACTTACTAGACTATGTCCGTGCCTTCCTCAGCGGCAGAACTATCCGTGTGCGCGTTCGCTCTGAGCTCAGCTCTCCTCATCCTGTGCCGTGTGGTGTCCCTCAGGGCAGTGTTTTGAGCCCCTTTCTTTTCAACTTGGTCCTCGCGGGACTAGCAGACAGCATCGACCACCTACTTCGAGATGTTGTGCGTGTTGCCATCTATACGCTGACGACGTAGCCCTTTTCGCCTCCTCCCCAACAATTAGGTGTCGCCACAAAGTGCGCCTCCTTAAGGCTCCGCCTCCTACAGTGTGCTCTGGACAGTGTCGTGACCTTCCTGGCAAGCATCGGACTGACTGTCCAGTGACGACTAATGCACTACTGGTACATCCCCGTGGCTACAGTGCGCGTCGGGAGCTCACAAAACTTAACGTATCGACTGCCAACCTCTCCCGTGGTGCAAGCAGGTCCGTTACCTAGGTCTGCTCATTGACTGTACACTAAAGTGGTCTCCCGCTGTCAAAGCCCTCCGCAAAGAGACCAAGCGAGTCGCTGCTCAAGCACGTCGCTTTCTTGCGCGAGGCGAAGGTGCCACACCTGCATTATGCCAGCGACTGTACGACGCTGTCGCTACGTCGAAGGTGCTCTATGCCCTGCTTCTTGTCAACCTCGCCCCAATCAAGTGGCATTCCCTTGACGCAGACCACCGGACAGCTATCCGGCTCTTTTACGGCCTCCCCAGCTTCTCTCAAATCCCTGCCACCTATGCGGAGACACGCTCCTCTCCTGTCTCCCTCAGAGCGCTCCAAACGCTACTCAACCACGTCGAGCGTGTCCATCGAGCACCTAAGTGTGCACCTCTGCTCCGCTACCTGCGCAGCAACAGTCGCTCACGAGTGGGAAGGGCGGTCCTACTCCTCAACGAGCTCCTCGGTCCTCCTCCCAACTCAGCGCACCTACCGAGGCCTCCCGAGACCTCCTCATCTTTACCGCCCATCGCAAGTCGCCGCAAACCTCCCGGGAATAACAACTAAACGCTTCACCCCGCTCTGTGCTCTCCAGCAAGAGGTGGCAGCAGTGCAGCATGAAGTCTATCCCAATTTCGAGTTCAATATACTGACGGATCCGTCTAAAACCAAGAAAACTCTGCAACGGCAGCCTGTGTTGCCCCTGCCTTGGGCTTAAAAAGCAGTGCAAGCTTCCCATGTCCACCTCCTCCACCGCCGCAGAGCTCGCCGCTATCGACCTTGCTCTCGATCTCATCCTTGATATGCCGCTCCCCATTAATGCGGCAATCATGACTGACTCCCGTTCAGCGTTGCAGAGCCTGCTCAACCACGAGAGAGGCCACAATCTCCCCGCTCATAATAGTTACCAAGCTGGACGAGTTGGAGCTGCGCGGAGTTCAAGTCGTCTTCCAATGGACGCCCTCACATGCTGGCGTCCATGGAAATGAGACCGCCGATCAGCTGGCCAAGCAGGCGCACCACCTCCCCGTGCCCCTCTCGTCATCAGCCTCGCACTACGATGCAGCGAGACTTTTCATCGCTCGCTACGTTCGCCGCCAACACCCTGACAAGCGTGTGGCCGCCAACCAGCGCATCGGACTACTCGACGCGCGAGCCTTCGACCGTGAGGACTTAGTCTGCCTCCTGCCTCTGCGCGTCGGTTGTGTGCGGAGTGCTGAAAGAATGACGCGCCTCCGTCATGCTCCCAGTGCAGTGTGTGTTCTGTGCGGTGCCCCCAAAGAAACCCTCGAGCACTTGCTCTATGTCTGCCCCTCCCTGCAACAACAGCGAGCTGCCCTTAAACTGGGCTACCGTCATCTGGGACTTCCCTCGTCAACCCTGAGTGAAGTGCTGTACCCGTCAGCCAAACAAACTGCCGCTCTTAGGCTCCTCCTTGTCTTTCTGGTCTTTCTGGAGGACACCCAACTTCGCCCCCGCCTCTAACACCGCAGGAGTGAGCCCCTCTGGTATTAGCCTTGTATACATGAGCCCGACGCAAGCGGGTCGGGTAGGGGGGAGCCAGCTGTCGAGCTGAGCCAGCCCGAACCGTCCGGGTTTACATGAGTTCGTTTCTGTCGGGCAAAGATCGCTGCTGCACCGTGCGTCGCGCAAGTGAACCAGGCGCAGGCGGGAGAGGAGGAGGAAGGCTCAGACGAACAGCTCACGGTCCCGTCCCCGACCAGCAAGGAGGCAAGAGAGGATGCGCCTGCCCGACGCGTGAGCGTTATACATGCCCCTCGCCCATCGGGTAGGGTTGAGCCAACCCACCCCCTGCAGTCGGGCTTGCGGGACCCGTCCCGATCGTTTAGCTCGACACCTTGGCGTATACATGAGCCCGATAGCCGGTTTTCAGCCTGACAGGCCTCCCGACCCGACTTTGTCGGTCTCATGTAAACCCCCTGATTACTGCGCCATCGCCTCCCCCCTGCTTCCCTTTGCCATCCCCTCCCTCACTATTTATCACTTCTCTCCACTTACCCCTCCCCTGCACAGCCCCGTTGCGGTGGTCCCTAATCTGTACTAGGAGACAGTTATAGGGCTGTGCCCCCTAATTTCTTCCCTTTCCTTACCCCCCCCCCCCCCCCCATTCAAGAACCTCAAGTCTTTTTAGACCCGCTCCGCACGCGCACGTTTTCTGTCCGCTTGCAGACATGGTGCGGAAGGGGTGTTGTGCGATCGTTTTGCTGACTGCCGTTCAGCCGGACGGTCCCTGCGTTCCGATTGGCGCGTCCGGGCATCGCCTTCTGTCCAATAGCATGCTCTGGCGCGCAACCCGTGCTGTGGGGTGCTACCGATTTCGGCCTCTCGGCGCAGTTCGCTTGCCTCGGGATCACCATGGCGTGATTCTTGCTGTGCTCATGGGCTGTCGTCACCTGCCAAATGAGTAGCGCTTCACTACAGTTCTTGAGTGATTGCATGGCCACCACCGTAAATCTGAATTGCCCTTTGCTCGCACGGTTCGTAGCTGCCACCGCAATCGTCTGTCCACTTTTCTGCCTTTTCCAGCGGCCTTCGTTGACTCATCTAGATGTTTCTACGCCGAATTTATATTGAGCACGGTCCAATGAACGTGAATTCATAGTTCGACGACCGATGAGCACGACTGCGAGTGGGCGCAAGTCAGCCCAAGCACGCACCGGTCCCGTTGATGCCAATGTATATGTGTGCAGTGAGGATTAAAGACGAGAATCTGCAATGGCGACATTCACCAGGCGTTAAAATCACGAATGCTGAAAGAAAAATTCAAGAAGGAATGATATGACGGTTCCGGCATGTATACAGAAAAAGGCTACAAAAAAGAAAATGTAGTGAAACCTGCACCAGTGCAACCCAGGAAAGATACCAAATATTGTCGTGACGCTGGGGCTACGTCGACCCGGCCTTCACTTGGTAGCGTGCAGAGACTCGGGGTTGAAGTAGGATTGAATCTTCGAAGTTGGTGAAATATGTACAAGCAGGTTTAATGGCACTTTGAGAAACTTATTTACAAGATTATTTACACGAAAAAGAAGGGTACATCAGCAAAATGGCAAGCGTTAAGAGTTCATAGCGAGAAGCGACTGGATGAGCCGTTTACCCAGGGCCCAGAGCGACATTTCGTGCTCTGCAGCGTCCTTAAAACCCCCTATGTCCAGCCCCTCTCTGAAGATGCTGACCAACCAAATCCAGGGCACGCCCCTCAGGTATCGGCATCCAATCGAACACATCACTGCACTGATGGTCTGAAGCACTGACTGGTCCGGCATTCATTCGTTGGGCGTGATCACTTGTTGGCGGGAAAAGCTTGGCGAGGAGGAAAACGGCGAGGAGGTACATTTCTATTCTTCAGCCAAGAATCGATAGGCAGCTGGTTCCGGCAAGTGGATTTACTTCTCAGAAACCCGAGTGCACGTGGCGCCGCATCCGCTCCCAGCATTGTCCGTTTTCGACAATTGCAAATCTTTCCTGCATTCCTGGGAAATCACTTAATGGCTGTATGCGTCATGCTCCTTTCTTGTCCTGCACGTCAGCGGACATGTCACTCTGTCGTCTCCTTTGGAAAGTAGACATTCCTCACTGGACGATAGGGCTTATCGACTGGAAGGGTGAACAAAAGAAAGAAAGCACTTCCTGCATTTCCCGCAGGGGGACGTTTCTTTGTGTTTTTACAGACGTTCTCTTGGCAGGGTCAATTTGGCATTTGCAGAGTGTCCACAAAGCAAAACAGGCTTACAAAACAGGATTCCTGGAAACAGGCTCACTTAGAGCCATTGGACCATCACCACATATTCACAGCACTTATCCATGCCCACAGGCGAACAATAGAGCGCGCAAATGCGGATGCTTGGTCGTAACAATATGGAATAAGATCTAACAATCATTAGCCTCAAGTGTGAACAAATGCGACCTCTCTTTCGACTTCCACCACATCCCCCTAAAGGAAAATTAAAATGAAATATGGGGCAGATGTGTGAAAAGGAAATGGAGACTCAATGGCATTACCTGAAGAGAAAAAGAGCTTAAAAAAAATTAAGGTATTTACATTAGCTGCAGTTTGCCCTGTTGTTACTACATGTTTGTTCCACAGGGTGCTGCTGTGCTGCTGTTTTATGAAAGCATTGATGTTGGGTGAAAGCAATTTGTTTTCATTCGAAAAATGCTTGTGCAATAAAACACATTCTTTTAATTCTAGAATTTCCGAAATCAAATCCTAGCATATTGTGTGACATACTTAAAACAGAAGATGGCTGTGACATTAAAACAACTAAAAAAAAAAAGACAGACCATGGAGTGTGCTTTATAACAGGGGTCCTAGAATTCAAAAACTCGATGTGTCCTAGCCCAGTGAATTAATCCAGCTGCGGGCTGTTGAAAGTTGCCTGGCCTAGTTTGGTTTTCATTATTGACCCTTATAATTATTAAGACTATATAGTTAGCATTTAAATTATTGGCTTCAAGAACAATTTGTATTAATAAGTAAGTAGTAAACTGTCTTCGAAAAGAGCTGACAGAAATGTTTGCACCAAGGTTCCTTCTATTTTGCATAATTCTCTTTTTTTCACGATCTTAAACGGCAAGCCCAATAAAGGAAGCGTCTGCATGGCAGTAATTCCACTTCAATGTCCCAAAACGTGGCTCAGAGAACGAAATTGGCTTTTGTCAGAAGTGCTTTCTATGGCGTGGCTATACATGATGTGGGTGAGAGATATTTGTGAGCAGCTAGTTATGTGGTAGCTGGATTTGGAAGCCAGTGAATAAAGTTATAAAAGTCATAATGTGATGCAAACATTGCGGGTAACTGGAGGAGGAGGAGGAGGAGGAGGATTGATGTTCTGTTTTGGGATGGTAGGAAGGGGG
>JAJIZL010020191.1:0-10410 GCA_023969395.1 Amblyomma maculatum | reverse complement strand
AACTTGGGATTGCGGGGCCTATCCACTGCTGGGTTGCTGAATTGTCGGCGCGAAGCGTACTCCTCAATGAGTTCGGCAGCTTCAGTTGCCGTATTAATGTCGCCTCGGTCCTGTAACCAATTTCTTTCTTTTTCTGGGAGGCAGTTACAAAACTGCTCCAAAAGAATTCGCTCGACTACAGCGTCCCTATCACTGTAGGAATCAGTGCTCTTTAGCCACTCGCCCAAATTGACTCTTAAATTGTAGTACAGGACTTCAGGGTAACTCTCCTCCCTGGACTTAGTAGCGTTCCGAAAACGTTGTCTGAATGCTTCGGCGCTAAGCCTATACTTTCTCAGAAGGTAAGCCTTGACCTTATTGTAGTTGTCCGCGTCTTTCTTGCTTAGCCGCGCGACAACCTCCGCTGCCTCGCAGGGCAGAACCGTCAATAATCTGTGAGACCAAGTGTCTCGCTGGAAGGACAGTTTTTCGCAGGTTCGCTCAAAGTTAGCCAGATACAGACCGATATCCCCTGATATCACATATGGCTGCATGTACTTTGACATCTTGAAATCTGCCTCCTTGTTGAGAAGAGGTACCGCTGGCTGGGGACAATTGCCCGACCTCTTGCTCAACTCTACTTCTAATTTCCGGAGCTCAATTTCTTGGTCCAGCCTTTTTGCTTCTCTCTCAATTTCACACTCACGCCTCTTTTCCTCTTTTTCCCGCTCTTTCTGCTGTCTGAGCTGCTCCTCCTTTTTTTGTCCGATGAGGTTCCATGCTTCACTGAGCTCCTCATCATCGGTTCCCAAATCAGTGATTGCCTTTAAAATCAAGGGTTTTCGTGCCACACCACTTGTATCAATTCCCAATTCCTCACACAATAGCAACAGTTCCGGTTTCTGCAGCTTTTGTAGGTCCATGATCGCTCCGAGTGTCGGCTACGTCCAAAACAACTGTGCAAACTACCAATCTTAAAGGCGTTTCAACACTCTTTACCAGTTCTAAAATCTAACCCTGTTCTAGAACCTGGTCCACATCAGAAGAAAAGCCAAGCACTCACCCACACATGCGATCGATGTTCCGAGCTGCTCTCTTGTTGGCCGATTATTGCTCCTGCTTGTTGCTTGAGATGCCACCTCCGATCACCAGATTTTGTGGCTTGTACATTCTGATCCACCTCCAATCACCAGATGTTGTGGCTTGTAGATTCAGATCCCAACGCTGGTCACCAGTTGTCGTGACGCTGGGACTAAGGACCCGGCCTTCACTTGGTAGCGTGCAGAGACTCCGGGTTGAAGAAGGATTGAATCTTCGAAGTTGGTAAAATATATATACAAGCAGGTTTAATGGCACTCCGAGAAAACTTATTTACATGAAAAAAGGGTATATCAGCAAAATGGCAAGCGTTAAGAGTTCATAGCGAGAAGCGTCTGGATGAGCCGTTTACCAAGGGCTAAGAGCGTCATTTCATTTTCATTTTATTACCTTAAAGACTCCTCGCGGAGTATTACATAAGGGGTGGGATGAGCAGAAAAGGTACAAGACAATGCAATATATGTGATCATATACAAAAAATGTTGTTTAGATTGCTAGCAAACGATAAAGGGCAGGTGATGTCGACGATATGCTGGGAAGGCTGTTCCAATCCTTAGCTGCACGTGGGAAGAAGGAGGCTGAAAAAGTGACAGTTCAGGCACATGGGCGAAACACTTGAAACGTGTGGCTAGTGCGGTGGGAAATGTAAGATGCTGGCGTGATGTAGGGGGCACGGTTAAGTGACGAGTGAAAGAATTTGTGGTACAGTGATAGCGTGGCTATGCGACGACTAACGGAAAGAGGCGATAGTGCTGATTTAGCTTTTAGGGTTGAAACTGACGTCGTACGAGTAAGAAGAATGAATGAACCTTGTTGCGCGGTTTTGAGCGGCTTTTAGATCGTTTATGAGGTTAATATAATGCGGGTCCCATATTGCGGATGCTTAATCAAGTTTAGGTCTAATGAGTCACTTGTAGGCGAGCAATTTCACGTGATGCGAGGTGAGGCGAAGGTGACGTTTAAGAGATCCCAGAGTTTTGTTGGCAGATGATATCACGTTAGCAACATGTGCATTCCATGTTAGGTCATTAGATATTGTGACGCCCAAGTACTTGAAAGATGATACAGAATCTATGGACTCGTTAGAAATTTTGTAATGGAAGCATGACTCTTTTTGCGACGGGTAATGGAAAGAAGCTTGCATTTGCTAGGGTTCAGGGTCATAAGCCAATTTTTGCACCTCTGTTCAATTTGGTTAGGTCCTGCTGGAGGGCTTCTTGATCAGTTGTGTTTGTTATTTGGCGGTAAATTACACAGTCGTCAGCGAACATTCGAACATTTAAGGACGTGCTCTGCAATGTCCTTAAATCCGCCTATGTCCAGCCCCTCTCTGAAGATGCTGACCAATCAGTTCCAGGGCACACCCCTCAGATATCGGCAACCAATCTATCACATCACTGCACTGATGGTATGATGCACTGACTGGTCCAGTATTGTTTCGTCGGGCGTGGTCACTTGTAGGCGGGTAGAGCTTGGGAACGGCAAGGAGGTAAATTTCGATTCTTCTGCAAAGATCCGATATGGTGGTTCCGGCAAGTGGATTTCCTTCCCAGAAACCCAAGTGTACGTGCGCGCCACGAATACTGCTCCCAGCATTGTCCTTTTCCGGCAATTGCAACACTTTCCTGCATTCCCGGGAAATCCTCTAACGGCCGTAATCATCAAGCTCCTTTCTTCTCCTGTACGTCAGCGGATGTGTCACTCCGATCGTCTCCTTTGGACAATAGGCATTCCTCACTTGACAATAGCGCCTCTCGATGGGAAGGGCGAACAGTTGAACAAAAGCACTTCCGACTATTTCTCACAGGGCGACGTTTCTTTGTATTTTTCTTGACGTTCCCTTGACAGGGCCAACTTGGCAGTTGCAGGGTCACGACAAAGCAAAGCATGCTCACACAAAAAGATTCATGGGAACAGGCTCACTTAGACCTTGCACCAATAGCACATATCAATACCATGCCCAAAGGCGCACAATAGTGCGCGCAAGCGCGGACCATGCACGGTCACAACAGCTTCCTCCCCCGCCAGAAGAGTCACGGAGGGCAGCAGTCGCAGCTTCTGCATGAAGAGACGACTTAATGGCCTGCACATGAACGCTTGAAGCTTGCTGTCGCTTGTCGCGTTGTCTTGATTGTCGTAGGCCAAATTGCTTGAACTGTCTCTGAAACTCAACCACATGTCTAGGCAAGCACTCGGCTTCCGTCTGAAGACACCAGGTCAAAAGAAAACTGCCACCATTGTCCGAGAAAAGCCCACACTCAAGACTCTCAGGACCCGCGTATGCCTAGAAAACCAAACGTGCTGCTTTACATAGTCACATATATGCAAGCGCACGAAAAAAAAAGAACCTGAGTATCAATTTGGATACATGGTAAGGAGCACCTCGGACCGCTTAGAAACAGCGGCTAAGCGCGTCCGCATTCCCATTTAACTTCCCCTTTTTGTACCTTATTTCAAAATTGTACTGCTGTAAAATCAAGCTCCACCTCAGAAGGCGACTGTTCTTCGATGTCGCCGTTTGCAGCCAAGCCAGGGGACAATGGTCCGTCTCTACGGTGAATTTTCCCCTCCAAGATAGCAGTACAATTTTTGAATGGCCCATACAATGCAAGCGCACTCTTTCTCTGACGCGCAATAAGCCCTCTCTCTAAGCTCAGTTTTCCGCTCAGGTAGAGCACGGGGTGCTTATTACCGTCGTCATCCCTCTGCACATAAGGCCTCATAAGACTGCAATGATAAATGCGCACTTCTTTACGCCTACCGGGATTTTCACTGCGTATAGTTAGTGTTAGAAAGCTTTGCAACGACTTCAGCAGGTCCGTCCCACTGTACTTGGAGCTTATTCTGCCTTGAACCTCTCAGCAACATCACCTGGTCCCCGATACGAAACGTTCTTTCACGGGCTGATTTATCATAGTAGACTTTGGAACGAGCCTGGGCTGACTTCATGCTGGCCTCAACGAGTGCCTTAGTGTAATCTAAGCGATTCAGGAGGTTCAGAATGAATTCTACTACTGTTGGGTCTTCTCCACGCCCCTCCCTGGCTTCGCGCACCATTCGCAAAGGTGAGCGCAGTGGCCTTCCGTACACCAACTCGGCTGGGCTAAATCCAATGGATTCTTGCGGCACTGACCGCAAAGCGAAAAGTGCCGCAGGCAGGCAGGTATCCCATTCGCGCTTGGTTTCATAGCACAGTCCCCTCAGGACGCGTTTGAGAACAGAATGCCATCTTTCTAGGCTGTTGCTCTGCGGATGGTGGATCGAGCTGTGCACTACCTTACTGTCGCATCGCTCGAGAAATGAGGTGGTGAGGACACTTGTGAAAACGCTACCCTGATCACTTTGAACCTAGGAAGGAAATCCAACTTGTGCAAACACTGACAGCAGCGAATCCACTGCACTCTCGGACGTCAGCTCGCGCAGCGGAACAGCCTCTGGAAACTTTGTGGCTGGGCATAACATAGTGAGGATATAACGGTACCCTGACTCTGTCACAGGAAGTGGCCCAACTACATCTATTACTAACCGGTGAAATGGCACGGTAATGATTGGTACTAACACCATCGCAACTTTCCACTTATCTTGCGCCTTTCCAACCCGCTGGTACGTGTTGCATGATCGTAAAAAAATTTGCGTGTCCTTAAATCATCCAGGCCAATAGTATTCTTGCAACAGCCTCTGCTTTGTTTTCCTTATTCCAAGGTGACATAATCACGAGCTGCCATGGGAAAGTCGCAGTAAGTCTTCGCGATACTTTTAGAGAACGACTAATTGGTCCCGCTCTACTGCGCGCTTATCCTTGAATAAGCGATACAGCACTCCCTTTCTCATCTCGAAAGAAATATTCTTTGCTGTCTTAGTGGCGCGGTGGCCCTCCCGTATCTACTGTATCTTGGGATCATTGGCTTGTTCCATGGCTAAGTCCTCTCGGGTTCCACTTAGAAGTCTCGTGAGATTACTAGACACTGGCGGCAAGAGGTTAATCTCAAGAACATCCTCATTCCGCATCTCATCAAGCTCACTTTCAAGTTGACTTATCTGAGATGCCTCGCTCTCAAAGTTTTCTGACCCGCTATCTTCCACATCGACCACTGTTTTAACTTCCGTTTCCTCCGCTGTGGAATTTTCTAGAACGAGCAGTGTAGCTAGTTCTCGCGCCTTTGAATGTGTTAAGGCTTGCACAACTCTGTCTCCGAAAAGGATGCCCCTCTTTCGCAGCAGCATGTCCGATTTGTTGGAAAACAAATACGGATAGCACTTAGGAAGCTTTCCTGAAATGGCAGCCTCGGTTGTTAACTCGCCGAAAGGGCCCTCGATGACGACGTTCGCGATTGGCAAGCACACACTCTGTTCCTCCACTACCTGGCGGATCCATGCACACTGTCCTGTATAGTCGGAAGGCGACAAATCCGCCGGATGGACAACATCCATCGTTGCGGCCGAATCGCGCAGTACCTTGCAAGGCTTCCCGTTGACTACTAGGTCATGCATATAGGGTTCTAAAAGCTTCATGTTTTCATCGCAGTCACTGACATACGAGAAAGCAATCTTTTCTTTCCGGCAGTTGACGGCAATGTGACCCTGCTCATTACACCTAAAGCATGTGAGCGGCGCTACCTAGCCTCAAGCTTGTGCTTTGTGTTCTGCGCGTTGGTCACTTCCCCACTTTTCTCACTGCCGTCCTTTCTAGGAAGTTTGCCTGAAGAAGCCTTCCTTTTTTCGTTTGCAACTCTAGCAAAGTGCCTTTCCTGACGGTTATTTACACTCAACTTGGGATTGCGGGGCCTATCCACTGCTGGGTTGCTGAATTGTCGGCGCGAAGCGTACTCCTCAATGAGTTCGGCAGCTTCAGTTGCCGTATTAATGTCGCCTCGGTCCTGTAACCAATTTCTTTCTTTTTCTGGGAGGCAGTTACAAAACTGCTCCAAAAGAATTCGCTCGACTACAGCGTCCCTATCACTGTAGGAATCAGTGCTCTTTAGCCACTCGCCCAAATTGACTCTTAAATTGTAGTACAGGACTTCAGGGTAACTCTCCTCCCTGGACTTAGTAGCGTTCCGAAAACGTTGTCTGAATGCTTCGGCGCTAAGCCTATACTTTCTCAGAAGGTAAGCCTTGACCTTATTGTAGTTGTCCGCGTCTTTCTTGCTTAGCCGCGCGACAACCTCCGCTGCCTCGCAGGGCAGAACCGTCAATAATCTGTGAGACCAAGTGTCTCGCTGGAAGGACAGTTTTTCGCAGGTTCGCTCAAAGTTAGCCAGATACAGACCGATATCCCCTGATATCACATATGGCTGCATGTACTTTGACATCTTGAAATCTGCCTCCTTGTTGAGAAGAGGTACCGCTGGCTGGGGACAATTGCCCGACCTCTTGCTCAACTCTACTTCTAATTTCCGGAGCTCAATTTCTTGGTCCAGCCTTTTTGCTTCTCTCTCAATTTCACACTCACGCCTCTTTTCCTCTTTTTCCCGCTCTTTCTGCTGTCTGAGCTGCTCCTCCTTTTTTTGTCCGATGAGGTTCCATGCTTCACTGAGCTCCTCATCATCGGTTCCCAAATCAGTGATTGCCTTTAAAATCAAGGGTTTTCGTGCCACACCACTTGTATCAATTCCCAATTCCTCACACAATAGCAACAGTTCCGGTTTCTGCAGCTTTTGTAGGTCCATGATCGCTCCGAGTGTCGGCTACGTCCAAAACAACTGTGCAAACTACCAATCTTAAAGGCGTTTCAACACTCTTTACCAGTTCTAAAATCTAACCCTGTTCTAGAACCTGGTCCACATCAGAAGAAAAGCCAAGCACTCACCCACACATGCGATCGATGTTCCGAGCTGCTCTCTTGTTGGCCGATTATTGCTCCTGCTTGTTGCTTGAGATGCCACCTCCGATCACCAGATTTTGTGGCTTGTACATTCTGATCCACCTCCAATCACCAGATGTTGTGGCTTGTAGATTCAGATCCCAACGCTGGTCACCAGTTGTCGTGACGCTGGGACTAAGGACCCGGCCTTCACTTGGTAGCGTGCAGAGACTCCGGGTTGAAGAAGGATTGAATCTTCGAAGTTGGTAAAATATATATACAAGCAGGTTTAATGGCACTCCGAGAAAACTTATTTACATGAAAAAAGGGTATATCAGCAAAATGGCAAGCGTTAAGAGTTCATAGCGAGAAGCGTCTGGATGAGCCGTTTACCAAGGGCTAAGAGCGTCATTTCATTTTCATTTTATTACCTTAAAGACTCCTCGCGGAGTATTACATAAGGGGTGGGATGAGCAGAAAAGGTACAAGACAATGCAATATATGTGATCATATACAAAAAATGTTGTTTAGATTGCTAGCAAACGATAAAGGGCAGGTGATGTCGACGATATGCTGGGAAGGCTGTTCCAATCCTTAGCTGCACGTGGGAAGAAGGAGGCTGAAAAAGTGACAGTTCAGGCACATGGGCGAAACACTTGAAACGTGTGGCTAGTGCGGTGGGAAATGTAAGATGCTGGCGTGATGTAGGGGGCACGGTTAAGTGACGAGTGAAAGAATTTGTGGTACAGTGATAGCGTGGCTATGCGACGACTAACGGAAAGAGGCGATAGTGCTGATTTAGCTTTTAGGGTTGAAACTGACGTCGTACGAGTAAGAAGAATGAATGAACCTTGTTGCGCGGTTTTGAGCGGCTTTTAGATCGTTTATGAGGTTAATATAATGCGGGTCCCATATTGCGGATGCTTAATCAAGTTTAGGTCTAATGAGTCACTTGTAGGCGAGCAATTTCACGTGATGCGAGGTGAGGCGAAGGTGACGTTTAAGAGATCCCAGAGTTTTGTTGGCAGATGATATCACGTTAGCAACATGTGCATTCCATGTTAGGTCATTAGATATTGTGACGCCCAAGTACTTGAAAGATGATACAGAATCTATGGACTCGTTAGAAATTTTGTAATGGAAGCATGACTCTTTTTGCGACGGGTAATGGAAAGAAGCTTGCATTTGCTAGGGTTCAGGGTCATAAGCCAATTTTTGCACCTCTGTTCAATTTGGTTAGGTCCTGCTGGAGGGCTTCTTGATCAGTTGTGTTTGTTATTTGGCGGTAAATTACACAGTCGTCAGCGAACATTCGAACATTTAAGGACGTGCTCTGCAATGTCCTTAAATCCGCCTATGTCCAGCCCCTCTCTGAAGATGCTGACCAATCAGTTCCAGGGCACACCCCTCAGATATCGGCAACCAATCTATCACATCACTGCACTGATGGTATGATGCACTGACTGGTCCAGTATTGTTTCGTCGGGCGTGGTCACTTGTAGGCGGGTAGAGCTTGGGAACGGCAAGGAGGTAAATTTCGATTCTTCTGCAAAGATCCGATATGGTGGTTCCGGCAAGTGGATTTCCTTCCCAGAAACCCAAGTGTACGTGCGCGCCACGAATACTGCTCCCAGCATTGTCCTTTTCCGGCAATTGCAACACTTTCCTGCATTCCCGGGAAATCCTCTAACGGCCGTAATCATCAAGCTCCTTTCTTCTCCTGTACGTCAGCGGATGTGTCACTCCGATCGTCTCCTTTGGACAATAGGCATTCCTCACTTGACAATAGCGCCTCTCGATGGGAAGGGCGAACAGTTGAACAAAAGCACTTCCGACTATTTCTCACAGGGCGACGTTTCTTTGTATTTTTCTTGACGTTCCCTTGACAGGGCCAACTTGGCAGTTGCAGGGTCACGACAAAGCAAAGCATGCTCACACAAAAAGATTCATGGGAACAGGCTCACTTAGACCTTGCACCAATAGCACATATCAATACCATGCCCAAAGGCGCACAATAGTGCGCGCAAGCGCGGACCATGCACGGTCACAACAGCTTCCTCCCCCGCCAGAAGAGTCACGGAGGGCAGCAGTCGCAGCTTCTGCATGAAGAGACGACTTAATGGCCTGCACATGAACGCTTGAAGCTTGCTGTCGCTTGTCGCGTTGTCTTGATTGTCGTAGGCCAAATTGCTTGAACTGTCTCTGAAACTCAACCACATGTCTAGGCAAGCACTCGGCTTCCGTCTGAAGACACCAGGTCAAAAGAAAACTGCCACCATTGTCCGAGAAAAGCCCACACTCAAGACTCTCAGGACCCGCGTATGCCTAGAAAACCAAACGTGCTGCTTTACATAGTCACATATATGCAAGCGCACGAAAAAAAAAGAACCTGAGTATCAATTTGGATACATGGTAAGGAGCACCTCGGACCGCTTAGAAACAGCGGCTAAGCGCGTCCGCATTCCCATTTAACTTCCCCTTTTTGTACCTTATTTCAAAATTGTACTGCTGTAAAATCAAGCTCCACCTCAGAAGGCGACTGTTCTTCGATGTCGCCGTTTGCAGCCAAGCCAGGGGACAATGGTCCGTCTCTACGGTGAATTTTCCCCTCCAAGATAGCAGTACAATTTTTGAATGGCCCATACAATGCAAGCGCACTCTTTCTCTGACGCGCAATAAGCCCTCTCTCTAAGCTCAGTTTTCCGCTCAGGTAGAGCACGGGGTGCTTATTACCGTCGTCATCCCTCTGCACATAAGGCCTCATAAGACTGCAATGATAAATGCGCACTTCTTTACGCCTACCGGGATTTTCACTGCGTATAGTTAGTGTTAGAAAGCTTTGCAACGACTTCAGCAGGTCCGTCCCACTGTACTTGGAGCTTATTCTGCCTTGAACCTCTCAGCAACATCACCTGGTCCCCGATACGAAACGTTCTTTCACGGGCTGATTTATCATAGTAGACTTTGGAACGAGCCTGGGCTGACTTCATGCTGGCCTCAACGAGTGCCTTAGTGTAATCTAAGCGATTCAGGAGGTTCAGAATGAATTCTACTACTGTTGGGTCTTCTCCACGCCCCTCCCTGGCTTCGCGCACCATTCGCAAAGGTGAGCGCAGTGGCCTTCCGTACACCAACTCGGCTGGGCTAAATCCAATGGATTCTTGCGGCACTGACCGCAAAGCGAAAAGTGCCGCAGGCAGGCAGGTATCCCATTCGCGCTTGGTTTCATAGCACAGTCCCCTCAGGACGCGTTTGAGAACAGAATGCCATCTTTCTAGGCTGTTGCTCTGCGGATGGTGGATCGAGCTGTGCACTACCTTACTGTCGCATCGCTCGAGAAATGAGGTGGTGAGGACACTTGTGAAAACGCTACCCTGATCACTTTGAACCTAGGAAGGAAATCCAACTTGTGCAAACACTGACAGCAGCGAATCCACTGCACTCTCGGACGTCAGCTCGCGCAGCGGAACAGCCTCTGGAAACTTTGTGGCTGGGCATAACATAGTGAGGATATAACGGTACCCTGACTC
>JAJIZL010020190.1:574731-589946 GCA_023969395.1 Amblyomma maculatum | reverse complement strand
ACCAAGCTTCTAGCTTATTCCAACCGGGTCGCAGCAACGCCGGCCTTTGATCGGTGGTTGGCGCGAGGCATTTTACATGATCACGTAGTCGTTACTGGCATGGAACTGCTCAAATCGGTCATTACGGAGAACTGTTTGACAAAAAAAGTCACCCTCCTTCGAGCACTTCGCGTCACTCTTGAGACATCTGAACCAGGGGACCTCAAAGACGTGAAGTGTGACCGTGCCATTGTTTGCGCGTTTGCCCAGTCGCTTCTGCTCGGCGGCACTCCAAAAGATTCAAGGGATGACGAAGAGCGACAGTATGAGAAGACAGACTTTCCTGGCGTGGCTGCAACCGCCTTTGAAGGACTCACCTGTGCTTACCGTTTCCTTACTGTTACAGCTCCGGAGTTTGTTGAACTGAGTGAGTTCGTGATCCCCGTGCAAGTTCTCTGTTTCGCACATTCGAACTCTGAGTTGCCATGGTGCAGCGAAGAATCAGTTGCTGCAGCAAATGCTCTAACGCTACATTTGAAGAGCGCGTTATCAGTACCCAAGCTGCTTTCCGTGTTGAAGTACATCCAACCAAAACTGAGAAAGGAGACATGGAAGAAGAACCCTTGCTATAGGCACGTCTACCAGCAAGTGCTTGCTCAGCTTTCGTTCCCCGATGTATCGGAGGCGCTTCCAGCCGTCCTGCCTCCCGCGTTACTGCTCGTAGACGACTACATGACCCATAATCAGAGGGTTGGCCTTTCTTGCATACGTCATATCGTGGTCAATGTTCCACCTAGCGAACTTGACCAACAAGGCCGTCTCGAGGTGCTGTTTGATGCACTAAAGCACTTGCTATATGTCAAAGAGCCCGATATTATAATTGAACTCCACACTTGTCTTCGGAGTTTGCTTTTCAGCGACTACTTGGATGCCCTTCGTACATCCCGCATGAAAGATGAGAAGCGCCAGAAAATGGCAGATGATGTGTACAACGAGCTGCTCACTGCAGCCGAGGTGGAACAGACGTTTTCCCTGAGAAAAGCTTACTCCAGCCAGCTTTCACCTTATATTAAGTGCCTTGGACTGGATGTTGTCAAGTACATGAACAAGACACTGAGGGTCCTGTTGGAATATGTGGAGGTGTATGACACTGAAGAGCAAGCCTGTAGGCAAAATGCATTACTGTCATTGGCTACGCTGATCAAACATGCATGGCCCAGAATCCAGTTCCATTTCAGGAGCATCACAGAGAGCCTCTTTAAGTTGGCGTATGACCTGGACGAGCATGTCCAGTCTGTACTGTGGGAAGAGATTGGCGAGTGCCTTGGTCTCTTGCAAATATCTTGTCCTGACCAGTTCCAAAACTTTAAAGCAGACCTAGAGTTGCTGAAAGAAAGAGACATCCCCGGCATTGCATCATTGCTTGCATGTATGGACAGCAAACAACAGCGCTGCTAAAGAGACACTTGACACAGACACAATGAATAAAGCCAGTTTATTGGTGCCTTGAATACTTTGCCTGTCACAGAGCTATGGTAAAGGCTCATGCATAAGTTTGCTTCATGAATATGATCTGTTGTAGCATGTAGGAACAAGGGATAGGGTTGTGCTGTTGAACTGTACTGGTATTACATTGCTTCAACACACAAGTGGCCTGGCCTATCTACAAAGTGGGCTGTAATTGTACGAACAAAGTATGCTTATGCAACACAAACATCTTCAGAACATACAAAAGAGATGAAGTGCCTTTATCTTTACTCAACACATTAAACATTCTGTCGGATGCATTGTAGCATGTGTTACCTTCACAACAGTGCTCATTACTTCGCAGGTCATGTAAAGCCACTCACACAAGCCATATAAATATTTGTGGCTGCAACAAAATATTCACAGTACATGTAAGACCTGCAAAGTTGTTTCAAGAAGGGGAGATAACTTGATGTGTGTAAATGCTCACTGGTACTGGCTTGAACAAACAGCAAACAATGCAGTGTTTCAGTGCATTTTCTGAGTTTTAATTTGGGACAACACCACACTGCCATTGTGTGCACAGAAGCGATTAATTTAAAAACTGTGCATTCTACTGCACTGCTGTACTGCACAGATTGCACCGAAATGCTCAAATATAAAGCACAGCTGTAGAGGTTCACCAAATGCATGTTCTGCTGTTAAAGGGGCACGGAGGACAAAAATGTAATTTTTCGTTCTTGATAAAAATGAATTATCCGGCTACATTGATTTTCGTCCAGTGGCAAGATGCATTTATCACTGAGGAAATTCTATTTAATACAATCAAGGCAGAAAGCTGAGCCAGTCGGTGTGTCATCATTAATTCCTGCCACTCAAATAGGACTTGTGACGCCCTTACCAAAAAGTATGGATTGCCATCATTTTGAGGTGAATGGCAATGAAGTGCAGTTTCTGGGATTTCGCAACCAAAAATCGGTGTTGACGAATGTACCTGCGAAACGGCAGTATTGCGCCGATACATGAAGTTCCTTATTGGCATTTTCTATTTGGCAAGTCCTGTTTTTCAAATCTTTATGCTTGTCTTCTTCTGATGTACGAGAACCATTAAGCAAAAGTCAAGGATGGTGAGAGGAAACTCTATGCCTTGTTGCCATCAAAGTGGCAAGTCCAACGAAATGTTTGCTGTGACAGGCTGACTAACCGCTGCTACTCGTTGCTTCTCTTTCCTCCTGGCTGCCCTGTTCTCTCCTAATCAAGTGTACCCTGATTTATCAATGCAGTCACACAATAATCACTACAGCTGCTTCCCTGTTTCGTTCTGGGAGTGCCAAGAGTCTCAACCAATGCAAATAAATTCACAGTTGGTGTTTAGTAATTGCACAAGGTCACCGGCATTGCTACACACAGCAGAGAAACTCAGTGCCAGATGTTTTATTCCTTGCTTGTTGTAGACAGCAGCTTCTCTCGTTCGCAAAAAAGAAAGATTACCAGTAACCTAATACTATCACTAATATGGAGTGATCAATACTGACAGACTTAGTGGTCGGAAGCACGCTTGGCTGTTCTCTTTAAGAGTCTGAAAGATGTTCAGACTTGAGGGTATAAGGACAAACTGATCTCCCAAGCTGTATTTGGCAATGAGCAAGGATATAAAAGGTTAAGTACAGGCTTTTTTCCACCCATGCTTCCCCAAGAATATTACGAGGCAAACTTGTAATGCAGGTAGGTGCGTCCAACAAGAAAACACGTAGAAAGGGAGAAAAATGTCAAGGTTTCAATGGCTTTACCAGTGATACTGATTGTCCCAAGCACATCACACGATGCCTATGGGTCCTGGTATGACCCATTGGAATGGCATCACACTTAAACAGCATGGTAAAGGCCATGCTATTAGAGATCAGTAATTATGCAACATGTATAGATGCATACTGCAGCCATCTTTGACTTTGTTGGTGCATACCACCAAGTACCACACGAAGGTAATGCAGCTGGAAGCAGGCATAAAAAAGGGAAAAAAAAAAAAGACTAGCAGAATTTGGCGCTTTAGTTCTAAACATCTGCTCATCCTGCTTCTTGCAATCACTTCTACTTCGAATTAAAAATTGCTGCTCAAAACATTTTGTGTCTTAATTATGCTTCCCTTGCAAGCAATGCAGAACGTTGCAATCGCAACATAAAATCTGTAGCAGTCTATCAAGGTTCACAAAAGTACTTTGTGCCCCTTAGTATTTAGTCACTAGCTTGATTAATTCTGTGCAGTCCTCTCTCTCCACAGCTGCTGCCAACGCTCTTGCAAAAGGCAACAGAGGCTTTGCAGTGCACCAAACAACAGGATTGAACAGAGCTGCAAATATGCAATGTCTGTTACTAAGGTCCCAAAATAGCAGTTTATGATGTGCATGTTAAAGCCTCAATATATGTTTTCCTTATGATTAGCTTTCATGGTTTAAAACATTCACAGCAGACAAGTGAATAAAGCAGACTATGCCTCCATGAATCTTTTGCATGATGTATGCATGTAACAGGGCTCTGGCATCCACAACCTTTCTAAGCATTAAAAAGAAAAAGTTACTGCATAACTCAAAGTGCGCCCTTAGCAACTCTATCAATGTGGTTGTAAAGCTTGCATAAGACAAACAAACTAACCTACTTTCAAAACCTCCAGTCAAGGTCACACTTCGTTTAATGTGACCTGCTTGCACAGTAATAAGACTGGCTTTATACACTGCTGGCATGACAGGAGACTCAAGACCAGACATTTGGACATTTAACCTGCAAAAATAAAGCTGTCACGAAGTACTTAGTACAGGGCACTAGATGCAGCAAAATACAATATATCTGGCTGTGAAACCTTTGACGTAAGGTTTATCTATAGCAAATCTCTTGCTAAACTTGAACCTGTACATGAGCGCTAGGCAGATGAAACACGTAGAGCCACGGCTACGGCACAAACTGCACTGCTTGACCTCATGCAAACCTCGCGCCACTCTAAACCAAGGGGCTTCGCCAAAGATCCAGAAAGACGTAGAACTATCTCGAAAGACACAAACTTAACAACAGGGACGGGCTAGCAGGAAACAGACAAGTGTGCCGTGGTCACACCTTTGCTGACCGCTTGCGCTGAAGGTCAAGGATGACCTGCGTGGGTGGCACTTTACGCCTAAGAATGAGCACTCGTGGTCGAGTCCGCACGTGCACGAGAGGAAAAGAGCCATAGTTGAGCTTCACGTGACTGTAGCCCTCCACCGCTGCCAGCAGCTCGTGGGTGTCTCGGTAAGGAACTACCGAACTGCTGTGCATTGACTTTCCTTCCAAAATGAGGTGCGTGAAACTCTGCATTTCGAGGCCGCCGGGGACCAGGTTTTCAGTCTTGTTATACCTTGAAACGTAGTGAGACAGAGAAGCGCATGTAAAATGAAGGAGAGGTGAGCCATTGTTTGCAGGGTTAATGTGATCGGGAAGAACTAGTATAAACTTAACAGATTTTGAGAGACTATATCAAACATGACGTCGTTGGGTACATGTGCGGCTGCTGAAGTAAAAATGGCATAACAGTGATGAAAAAAAAAGAAAAAAGAAAAAACAAAACAGAGACACTCATGGGAAGAGAGTATGGTGCGATTTACGAAATCTTGGGCAAGCAGACAAAATTAATGTAGTACTAAAACCATAGCCCATCTGTCGTTTTCAGGGCTAAGAACACATCGAGTGAACTGGTCCAGTTGCTGTGAGAATACAGAACCTCGTTGATACGTTCCTGGTTCATACAATTTTCTGTTTCATGCGCTCAAAATCGTGGGCAGTAAAGAAATCTCCCACAGAGTTGAACAATTTTTCTCCCAATTAATACGTATAACACGATTTCCCGGTTACTGCGTTCGAAATTTCGGCTAACTGTGGTCGTATAATACATTTTGCGATCAACCGGACAAAAACTGATCAACGGCGATCACCCGCCACAGTTGCTTTCCTGTAGTGCCCAGGTGTAACAGGGCGAAGCACCAAAGAAAGCCAACCAGCCAACATGCGAGGTGTCCGTTCCCGCGGAAACATCATGAGGACTAACGCAGTGCCTTCAATTTGATAACTACAACCAAAGTGAAAGCTCGTTAATTCTAAATGATGCCATGATCGGCGTGGCGGCCGGCGGCATCGGAGGGTAGGGGTTGGCGGTGGCGGCTGCCTGCTCTTCTCTTCCGCAAAACCTCTAAAGCATCTCTGGGCAGAACAGTAGCACGGTCTGGTTATCACTCGTTATACGACTAGAATGCACCAAAACAAGAGCACGCTGATAGCCACTGTGGATGGAACGACAGAAGAGAGTGGCGGCAGATACGTAGAGTCACAAGCGCTATGCCTGATGTCCAGCAGAGCGGACAAAATTGCTGTGTTTAGAACATGGTCGTTGTTTTTAGCAAACGTGAGTTTTTTTTCTACAATGACAAGTCTAGATAATTACATTTTGCAAAGAAAAGAGAAATGCAAAGCATATCAGTTGTTTTGGAACATTATTTTTTTTAAGCGTTTGTATGAAATAAACAGCGCCCAATGGTCCCCTGGCAGCTTCCCTGAGAAGCTTGTTGCAGCTGTATGACACAGCGACGACACCTTTGAAGTGAAACTCTCTGTAACTCCCATGCGCTCCTTTAGGCCAAAGAAGTTCAAGGTAGTTCTGAGTCGGCCATGTAACAGAGATATTAGAAATAACTGCTTCAGAGTCAGAAAACAATGGCATGCAGTTTTGTCAAAGCCCGTGGTGTCTACAGTTTTGCGCACAGGTGTAGATTCGAAATCAGCCAGTGCTGGCGACACCTTATTTTGCTTTTTTGACTTTTTCCAGCTAATAAAATATCTCTACATTTATTAAGTGCAGCCTCTCTGTGATTATAATGCAGTACCTTACCAACACCAACTTCAATTTGTCATCACTGACCCTTTAACCTCGTGAGAATGAGATGTATGTGTGCACGCACCCTTACCAGTGAGAGAATTAGTTAAACCCGTTACCTGAGCAGCCCCTGACATGAGGACGGACAGCCTACAAGTCCTATGCATTATGCTATATATTGGTACACTACTTAAATACCTTCAGTTGTACCAGCAGACATGCACGGATACTCAACGTGCAATGTCACTCACTCCGCAGAGCATATCAGGAGCCCCTCATAATCGCTGCCATAGTTATTACTACAAAAGTGAGAGCTTAGAATTCAAGAATAGGTGAAAGGTCACTGCTTCGTAATGGCAAAATGCAGCAAAAGAGAGTAAAAAATGCCAAAGAAATTGGAAGCTCGCTTAACTATTCAAATTAGTACAACAAACTGAAGTGTGTACACAACCATATAAACAACACATTTTCGCTGAAATCAAATGTGATGCAAACCTCGGTGCCAGTATTTCCTGAAATTGTCGTTAAATTGTACTCCTTACCTCCAATGAGGATTTAGCTCTCCAAATCTTGACACCCCGGTCTGAGCAGCAAACACGTCAATGTGGATGTTCGCAACTAAAACAAACAAATTTGAAGAAAAAGAAAAGTGTTAGAGCTTCTTGCTAGTAAATCGAATTCCATAATACACCAGCTCAACAGCAAGGCAGTCAAGCCTGATTACCAGTCATCTAACACAATGATCTGCCACTGCATTGAGCTTATCTACTGAATTTTTTTGGAAGCAGAGCAAAATGGCCAAAACAACGTGCGGCAGAGGTTACGTAGCTAACTGCAATAAGAATTTAAGAAGACTTCCAATATATGCAGTAACGAATGCTGATATTTGCACTCAGCACCTGACATGCTTGGAGGAATACCTAGCTGCTTCCCACATGTTATAGGACACCTTAAGAAGAGTCTCGTCCAAATGCAAGGGAACCTCAGCTGCTACTCTCCCAGTGTTACAACTACACTCAAAATTAGTTGCTAAAGCAGCTGTGGCACAGTGCTCACCTGGCAAGCCTGCCTCGATTTCGTGGAGCTTCTTGAGAGCATGGCCCCCAGGGTAGTTGTGGCTGGAGATGTAGAGCAGCAGGCCTGTAGCAAACAGGTTGGTGACAAGGTGGAAGCAGATGCCCAGCGTGCAGACCACATGCCAAGAGGATTTCAGTCTGTTGTTCCAGCTGCATCAATAAACAACAAGCCGAGTACAATGTTACGCACTTCCCCTCTGCATGCTCAGCTCGACCCTCAAGACCTGCTTTTGGCAATTACAGCTTCCATTCATGCGAAACACGGATCGGTACAATGGTCCAGATAAGTTTTTGAATGTAATCTCGTTGTGATTTATTTCAGCATTTTGTAGCAACTGCAACTAATGCATAGCTGTTTTGGCTCACGTGATTCTAAAGTGGGGCTCTCGAAAGTTGCGACTCACAAGTGCAAGCAAGCCCTAGCAGCGGCCACGTTGAGGAGCGGAAATATGTATAGGATGAAGCGCAGCTCCTTGTGGGGGAGGAAGGAGTAGAGCAGCACGTATCCCACCGCCGGAAGCAGCAGCATCTTCACTCGCGAGTCCACCCATACACCAATGGGGATGAGAAGCAAGGAGCTGCTCAGTGCACGTGGAATGGCTGAGTATAGGTACCATGACCACGGTGAAGTCTGAGTTAGTAGTCAAGGGTGCGCACGTGGACAATGAGGAAGGCAGTGACTCTCGCTCAAAAAAAGAAAAAAGAACCAAATCTACAAAAATATGGCACTCTTAACTAACTTGTTTACATCACATCTCTGAAATGTCGCTATGCAAAGGGTTTAAGGAACACTGAGGACAAATAAATGTTGGCCTGTAGTGACAGGGTACCACATTATAACTCCCTCCCCACGCCACTAATACAGGCCTGCCACTCTAGTCAGAAGCAATGCATTCACGATGAGAGTTTTTACATAGTCTCGACCCTAAGTGGTCCAGGCAAATGAAGACCGTTGTAGATGGTTGCACTAGTAGCAGCTAAGTCCACAAGCCAAGCCAAGAGGAAAGTCAAAAAACAAGGGCCTTAAGATGTAGCAATGAAAAAGACAGCAGCCAATCCAAGAGTGAGGAGAGGAAAGACGAAAGAAGCCAAACCAATGAAGAAAAAAAAAAACAGACATGAAAGAAGGAGGAGAACAAGTAGCAAAAAGATGAAAGAAAAAAGTGCAAGAAGACACAAGTCAAGCCAAGAAAGAGAAGAAAGAAGCAGCAGAAGTATCAGCAAAGTAGAAGAAAAGCAGTCAAAAGAATAAGAAGGAGAAAAAAGAAGGAAAAAAAAAGTGGGAGAAGGCGAGAGAAAAAGATAGAAGCCCAGAAAATGGCAGTGTAGTTTGGTTTGGTTTGGTGTGGCCTATGGGATTTAACGTCCCTATGAGGGATGCCGGGAGGGGTTGTGCAGCACTCACTGCATGGTTAACCCAAGCTATAACCTAGTTGAGTCAACCTCATTTTATAAACCAGAAAAAAACAAAAAACCAAATACAGGTGCCGCTGTCACCGGCTGATTTCATAAGCAAAATGCATGCATCAACACAAATTTGTGAGCATGGATACCAGACGCTATGCTACACAACTGCACATTGCACAGCTCAAAACAAACTCTTAATCTAGTTTCACATAAGTCCAGTTATAAGTGGAACTTTGTGAAAAGTTCCACTTATAACTGAAAATCATGTGTAACCAGGTTAAGAGTGCAATGGCAACCAATCCATTTTGGTGAGGACGGCACAAGTTTGGATTGACAAGTGTAAAGACTCAAATTTTAAGTCCAACTTTTTGGTGACAAATTCGTCGGGACTGCCAAAAAGAGCCGAGAAATCAACTTTTACTGAGAGAAATAATTGGATGGTACTGCCCTCAATGCCCTTTTACATCACCCTGCTGGGGTGGCGCAGTGGTTACGGTGCTCGACTACTGTTCCAAAGGACGCGGGATCGAATACCGGCCTCAGCGGCCGCTTTTCGGTGGAGGCGAAAAGCAAGGCGCCCGTGTGCTGTGCGATGTCAGTGCACGTTAAAGAACTCCAGGTGGCCGAAATTTTCAGAGTCCTCCACTACGGCGTCTCTCATAGCCTGAGTCGCTTTGGGACGTTAAACCCTACAAAACCAAAACCAAACCTTTAAACCATCATAAACAATGCAGAATGTGTTGCACCTTTAAGTGAAGAACTACTGCACATAGGACAGAGAGGGAGAGAACAGCTTACATGTTGTGTTGATTACTTATACACATAAACAATCTTAAGAGTTATAGACAATAGGATTAAATTGCAAAACAGCGCTACATGGTATGCGAATTTACAAGAATATACAACGGCAAATAGACTACAAACAGTATTTATACGCATAGTGAATGTACTTTTTCCCTAAAAATATCTGAAAATTTAGACGGTGTATTCGTTATGAGGCCAAAATGTTCAGAAAGATTAGAGGAGGTGGTAAATAGAACTTAAAATAGGATGATGGAATAAATACTTTGCCTGGTTTAACAGTGGGTGCATTGAATCGCATTAGCCATCAGGGCCCTGGCCTGAGGATTCCACCCATCATGGCCGGCTATGACTAACCCTTCATTTTGGGGCTAAACGAGTGTTTTTATTATCATCACCACCATTCAGATAAAGAAAAAGCCCTCTTTATATGCTTCTTTTCTTTTTAACAGCACAGCCAACAACTCTTCTCTTACAGAGCGCAGACATCAAATTTTGGTTGCATTAACATACATGAATCACAATGTGGTATTCATCTATGACTGCTTAATAATTTATGATTAAATTTTTTCTCTTTTCACCTGTTTCGGTCTAAGTCTAGCTCCTGTGAGGGATGAAAATACTGTTATTTAATCATAATCTCTGCTTCTTCACTCGCGATACCTCTGCTTGAGACAAGCTGGCTTTAGTGTTTTAGAAAACAAAAATGACAAAGGAACTCTTATATTGCAGCTATTTTATCCTCACATGAGTTACACTTAACTCTGATGTCATAGACATTGCTCAGCCGTTGAAACAAAATTGAAAGAGGTGAGAAAAGAAATTAAATTCTAGATAATTTTGTAGTCACAAGCGAATAGCATCTGATAATCAGTGTATAGTAATGTCCTAAGCATCACTACAAAAAATAAAACATGCATGAAGCCCTTCTGTTATAATTACGACTATAAAACTTGATATGGAAAATTAAAAACAGAAACTTTATGAAACAAAGAAACTTTATTATTCTGTCGGCTTCTATTGATTTTCGAATTCCCCATAAAAGTTGGCTGCGATTCCTATAGAACAAGGGATAGCAAATCTTGAAAATAGACACATGGTTCTAAATAATATTGCACAGCATTTTTGCATTCGGAAAAGGGCACTTGCCATCATTCACTATTGTGATCAGCAAACTACATGCTGAAAGGAAGGGGTGAATGTACTATGCAAAGGAAAAATCTTAAGCTTATTTACACAGCGAAAGTAGGAGGTGAGTCCATTACACAGTTTGTTAGTTGCTCGAGTAGATATGGCACCTTGAACAATGTCACACTAGTAAACTTCGGAAATACTTTTATAAACTGACATTAAAAAGACAGGTATGCATGCATGTACTTGTCTGTAATCTGCAGGCAATGATAAAAAATTGCCTAGCAGTGATATCCTATCCAACTAAATGCAGCACCTCACAGACAAGGATACACCCCAATCGGAGCTCTTGTTCAACACAACATTGAACCAAAGCACTTCGCCCTCTGGCCACAGCCAGCGTTGCCAGAAGTAGGAGTCAATAGTAATGGTTGTTCCTGTGGTAAAGAAGAAACAAAAGAACACCTCAATACTGGAGCCAGATGGGAGTCAACAAATTTTTGTTTTCTTTTATGCAAGAGCTAAAGCAAAAATTAAGGAACAGAAAGAGGAAACCTGTACCTTAGAAGTAAATATGTGCAAAGCGACAACCAGCGATCTAACAAGTCTAGAAGTCATCCTATGCTATTTATATCTAGGCTTAGTGAAAGCAGTTCTTATTTTCTGACAAAATTACAATATTTGCTCTGTGTGAGAAGGCTAAAGGAGTGCCCTACTGCACTAGGAAATTCCACCCTTGATAGAAAAGCAACTACTTCAGAAATTCAACTTAAACACTTATATTTCAGTGCATCAAACAAAACTGTGTAAGAACCAATACGTAACTAGACATGTATGTACAGTCGTGAGCAGAAGTGGTATATAACAGCTGGTGCTGGAGCTTGGGAAATATGTGTCAAAACGCTATGTAGCAACAGTGACAAGGACACCGACAGCAACACATGCATGTGAATAAAATGGGGCACCGCTAATATTGTCCCGATTACAGATAGCTGTTGCTAGATGGCATTGCAATGAAGTTTTTCTCAGTGTTCCTTAGCATATACAGGAACACTAGTTGTTGTGGGCTCTGCCACCGACTGCATTTTGCACACCGCTTTTACTCACCACTGTACAATACAGTTATGGAAGAACACAAACTCAAGTTAACCCTCAAAATATAAAAACGAAGTTTGCACGTACCAAGAAGTGCTAGTGCAATGGGAATTCCCCACTTGAAGACATTGACAATACTAAGGCGACCAGAAAAGATTTCCATGAGAATAACGATGCCTAGAAGAGACGCCAACTCCGCACGGAAAACAAGGACAGCCACTCCACTTGCACCAATAAGTAGAAAGTGTCGTTGTTCCAACCAGTAGCTATAGGCGAGCAGAACTGGATGAAAAAGAAAAATGCAAATATCAAATTGTCTTCCTGCAAAAAAGCTGCACTTTTCTTTGGTTACTTATGTTTATACTCACCAAAGATGAGCGCAAATGTGTTAGGAAGTGGTCGTGACATGTAGAACACGAAGTGGAACTGCGACACAGTCAGGAGTGTCAACCAATTGGTCATTGCGGTCCCAAATTCTTTCTGGAGGGCTCTGCTGAATTCCCGGTATGCACATGCCACCATTGTACCAAGAACAGCCCTCACTAGAAAATATCCAAATATGCTTTGATCAGTGCAGTGAAAAGCAACAAATTATACTCCATTTACAACTTACAAAGAAATTACGTTTGGAAGGTGCGGTTGCATGTGCCCAGCCATACACTTAATGGATGAAAGCTCACCAATGAATTGTGCAACTATTTTTTCCAGGCCCATGAGAGTGCTGACGGCGACCCAAGGTCCGGCGAAAAGGGCAACCATCAAAGGTCCCACAAATGATCTCGGCACAACGCCCGGAAACTCCAGATGGTCATACTGCGTGTACATGAGAACGGTGAATATGAAGCTTGCGAACTTGATTCAAACAGATATACAATGCAAGGCATGCACTGGGATCAGGTTGCATAGCTGCGAGTGAGACGGCAGTGAGACATATCAGTGCTCGTTACTCACATTGGAAATGTTTGTTCTGTGGTAGATAATGTCGTGGATAGCTTGTAAGTTGAAGCTCTCTTCAACTTTGGTGAACGGGCAAATGACTAGATGCACAGCACACGCTATAAGAAGCAGCCACTCCACTGAATCTGTAAATAAAGAAAGACAGGGATAAAAAAGAAAGAAAAAGCAAATCACTGACTTTTCTAGTGATCAAAGTAAAAATCTGTCACGGCAGATCTCACCTTGAGTTTTTGCCACCATGCTGACTATGCGGAACGGCGCCAAGTGAAGGGGTTGCAGCACCGTTGGTTACAGCAAGGAGTGACGACGACTCCCACTGATCACAAGACGATTCGGAGAATTTTTACAGCACAGATATGTACATCATGACGCATCCAAGTATTTTTCTCAGCTGAACACACTTTAACATTTCGAACAGAAGCGGCAGTGTTTCTTTTGAGAGATCACACGTTGAAAGAATTTGCAGGGCTGTGCATCTGCTGTTTTGGGGAGCCGGGAGTGATGTAGGTGTTAACAATTACAAAGATTAGAAGCAAGCGCAGAGTGCTCGAAGTGAGATCAGTACTTCGGGAGGTTTCTACGACTAGGCACACACACAAAAAAAATGACGAAATGCAGTCAGTATTTCGGCCACAGTAACACCGCTGACATGTCTGCTGAAGCGTTCAACACACCGAAACTAAAGACCCTAGTCTGGATTGAAACGGATTGGCTTGCTTATTTTTAGTTTCATTTTCGCAAAGATGGTTGAAGTTCAGAGCACGGTGGTTCAGAGCGTTGGTTCAGAGTGGTTCGTTGCTTCCTGATTTATGACTCAGTCAACTTAAGCAATGACCAGCGCTTATTTATTAGTAGAAAAGTACTAATCCGGAGGGTCAGAATCTAGCGTACCGTCGCCTTGATCGGCGAGGCTGGTTCGAGAGGTCAAAAACAAATGACCTAAGCGGGTAATTCAAACCGGTAAAGCGCCTCCAGACTCTCCCCCTGGCTGAGCCCTGCCCAGAGGTCCATGTCGGTGTAAATAAAGTCTTCTCACTCACACTAGCTTGAAGTTCGCCAATCGAAAGTGAGTGATGAAGCCTATGACTGACCGATGACTGGCCACAACTTTCCATAGTGCTTTCATAGGTTATAAAAAAAAAAAATGGCAAAGGTTTAGGCCTGCTAAGCGTAAGCAGAGTCCTTCAATGCTTTTGAAGGACTCTGGCGTAAGTAAGCAAAGCAAAAGCGGCGGCATGTTTCGTTCGACCCGCCTCTCCGCCTCTGTGCGGTAGCTTCTCGGCGAGCTACGTCCACTGGATGATTGGAGTCGGTATGTAATCTTTGCAGCCTCCAAGACGCAGACAGTTAACGAGGCGTCTCCCTTGGTTCATCCATGACGACCGCTGCCTATAAATTGTCAAGAGCTGTTGCGGTCCGTTGGCACCGGCTTAAAGGAAGCGAAGGCTATCAGACAGAGCCAGCGCTACGGCTCCAGTATGGCTGCGGTTGAGTGATGTAATGGTTTGCATGTTACGAGACGGAGTCACGCCCTCACTTTTGGCGGCGGCATCGGCGCCTAGCAACGTCATAGCTAGATATGGCACCTTGAACAATGTCACACTAGTAAACTTCGGAAATACTTTTATAAACTGACATTAAAACTGACATTGTTTCTCCTCGGTTCAAGGTCGAATACGTGCACACGGCGAAGAAGTAACGCAGGGGAGTAATAAAAGCGTTCGTTTATAAAGAATGCGATCACAGTGAGTTCGAACCAGTCGGATACGAACCCGGGTGCAGTAGTTGAGCGTCTCAACCACTGAGCCACCACGGCGTGGGTACTTTGCTCGCTATGACGAGCCCACAAGTAGATGCGTTAAGGTCTCTGTCATCAAGCGCGCGCCGTTGCATTGGAGCTGATTGCGGACGCCGTAGTTAAACGTCCGCTATTTGACGTGGCGGCTCCGAGATTGTGCCGCATGTACAGCTGGCGTTATCTTACTTTGTTAGTTTTCTTTTTTCGATTTATCTACATTGGCTCTGGCACCCAATGGTTCCTGCCACCTCAGCCGCACACGCACCAAAGACGGCGCGATGGACGCAATCGGTGTATTATCTCTCTGCTGTAAGTAATTATAATCTAGAAAACTATTTTATCAGTAATGCATGTAAGTTTACCTACTGCGTTGTATGCTCGAACAAAGCGTTGCTTTGCCTTACCTGCCTACCTTGCCTGCCTTGCCTTGTGTGTCTGCCTGCCTACCTGCCTGCCTTGCCTTGCCTTTCCTTGCCTTTCCTTGCCTTGCCCTGCCCTGCCCTGCCCTGCCCTGCCCTGCCATGCCCTGCCTGCCTGCCTGCCTGCCTGCCTGCCTGCCTGCCTGCCTGTCTGTCTGTCTGTCTGTCTGTCTGTCTGTCTGTCTGTCTGTCTG
>JAJIZL010020190.1:539847-555712 GCA_023969395.1 Amblyomma maculatum | reverse complement strand
CGCTACCAAGTGAAGGCCGGGTCGACGTAGCCCCAGCGTCACGACAATATATATAAAATATATATATTATTTTGCTTATAACGCTTAAGGGAAACATAAAAGTGCATTGGAATAGTCACATTTTTTAATATGTGTAACACTAGGGTTTTAGAGACTTCATTCATTTTTAAAAATATTGTTACTGGGATGTCACCAGAATAGTCACCAGAATCCCCTGTTCTCCACAGTCCCGAATGAGTTCATAGGTAGAAAAGCAACACTGTGAGCTATAAAGACACATTAGCAGATGGCTTTGAACTAAAGAAGACCTCATAGTATTCGTAACGCGAACAACGGACTTTAGCGTCATTTCGTTTTCAAAGTGAGACAGCAAACAGCCCTCGCGAAGGAGCAAGACCACGGCACACTGTCCAGCGGGCTTAATTGGCGATTCCGAATGTCGTTTGCTTCATGTAGTAAACAAATTCGTAGAATACACATATGTCTGCGGCAGAACCACGCGCTTAGTACATCGACCAGAATAATCGAACAGAAATGATTACGGAAACAATCAAACCGCCTGTTGCTTTTAGGTGCATGATGCGCCCAAGGAACTTTTCTGTTGGTATACGTAACCGCATAAATGCCGGCTGGCTGACAATCATGTGGCTACAGTAAAGTCTCTTCAAAAGTAAAGATAGCACACTGCGATACCTGGCAGCGACCGAAACTCGCCCCTTTACCTCTCTATAAGATAATCAAGTACTCACACAGCCGCTGACCATATCATCTCAATCGACACAACATAAGTTTACTTGCAGAATTAAAAAAAATGAAAATGAGTCGTTTACATTTTTCTTTTTCTTCATTTTTTTTAAGAGTGCGAAAATTTTCTTCATCCCTTCATATGCGATAATACAGTGCGATACGCACGATGCATGATTCCGTTCTCTCAACGGTAGGGTTTTCTGAGCAGCGTCACCTGGCGTCCGCGATCGACCTTCGCTTTGTTTTCTTCATACTCATTTTTCCCGGTCTCTCGTGAGCTGCTCTAGCTGTCGGTCAGTCTGGCGCTGTGGGCAGCGGGGGGCCTTGCTCGGCATCTCAGGGCCGATCGTCTGGGAAGTACGAGAACCTGGACCGCTCGGGGCCTCCCTGAATGCGGCCTTTTCACATTCGCCGTTGTTAGTACGTACCCGTTTGTCCGCCTGCGTTTGCGTCCGTGAGTGCGAGGTCGTTTTCTCTATTTCTCTTTCCTTATAAAATAGGTGATAATGACCCTTTGTCCTTGTTTGACGAAAAGAAACGACGCAGCTCACAGGAGTCAGGTTAAGCCATTAGCTATCTAAGCTAAAGTTGCGGTCATTACGGCTTCGCGGGGTGAACGGTGAGTGCTTTCAGGCATGCCAAACAATGCCTCTCAATATCGCAAGAACATGCTCATTTTCCGCGTCAGTTCTCTATGTCCTTTTTAGAAAGTCACGGCCAAACGTTACCAGGCCTTCCGGGTTGCCTGATGAGGTGAAAAGTTCTTTTCGTCCTCCGGAGACTCTACGCACTACGCGATCTTGAACGGCATCTTGTTGTACTTTACTGTCCCTGCCGTACCGTACTGCCTTAAAACCGCATACCATTCATAGGAAGGAAGCAACAACACCTCATTTCCAGTTGTATAAGAGCGGTTAAAACGTGGACACTTTCCCACTGTTAAACTTTCCGGGGCCCTTGTTACTGGGTCTCATTTCAACAATCGATGTGAAAAGGTGGTACCGCCACCTTTTCTTTGCACAAACCAGAGCAGCTTTCTAGAACCTCGTGGACGTTCTGCGCATGTCCCCTTCTCTGACTTATTCTAGTATTTTCTGCGTAGTTTCGGTCTCTATTGCGAAATAGGAACTAGTCCAACACCGGGCTATCTTCTCCCCGTGGTTCAGAACAAAATGCATATGTTACTGGACACACTAAAGTTCATGCTGCAGGTCCTTTGCAAATTTTAGACAAAGTAATCTCGCATGTTGAGCAGTCAGCTGCACTAAGCCGCAGATTGGCACGGTTTGGCCTCTCTTCTAAAGGCGGCTAACATAAAGCGTGTCATGACGACCCGGACAAATTCCCCAATTCCCCATTAGTCGACGGTCACAAATTGGAATTGAAGGGACAAAAAGTAATGGGACAAATAGAGAAGGGACTGGATGTCATGCGCCACTAAGGATAGAAGAGATATACACACGTTGCAGCGAGTAAGGAGAGATAGTCGACAGCGGAACCGAAGAACGAGGTCTTTCCGCATACCAATCGCACAATGCTCGACATAGGGACAGGTTCGATTGGGATTCGAACTTATTAAGGCACTTTAATTGCACCCGTTGCTATTGCTTTGTCGCTAGCACTATAGGGGTTAAACCAACCGCAAGGCCGATCTGGAGGAACGTGGTTTTGACACCGACATTGCAATTGCTATTGCCGCAGTTCATCATGGAATAGTATCGCTAGTTCCATCCGCCTACAATCAGGGTTAACAGCGTTTCGCGCCTGAAAGCCGTGAAAGCCCTGTAATTGTTCGACGCCAGCGTAGCGCGAGAGACTATGCGGCATACGGTTATGCACTGCATCGTATAAGCTTAACGTGCCGTGAAGGCTCGTCTGGCAGGCGCTCGCCAGGGCCCGGAAGTTAAAGGCGCTGGTGGTAACAGTGGCGAGCGCGCGCGATCGAGAGCGGCCACCCTGCGTCGGCTGACCTGCGGGAAGAGGAAAAAATAAGCTAAGCGACGCCGATTGCCGCCGCCTTCTCGTCGGCCGCTTTACGTAACGAGGCCGCAGCGAGGACACCAGCGGAAATGGGCGGCGGCAATGAGATCGACGCGGAGGAGCCGGCGGACGAAGTTGCGCCCTTTCCTCCGGGGCGCGGCGCCCGCTTCGTCTTAGTCTTATAACACGCTATGGATGATCGCATACATACAGTGGCGGATCCTCGGGAGAGGGGATTTAATGATTGCGATTGAAACTGAGATGCGAGGTCTGTCTTCACGTGACGCGGTTGCGATGACCATCGTTTCCGAAACTGTGACTCTGTCGTTAGCCAGATCATATCGGGCGTGGAAGCGATAGGACGCGATGCACGCTGTTAAGGGCTCCGTCACGTTGGTGCATCGTTGTTGTATCTTGTTGTTATTGTGTTGAATTGTCGAGCGTCATTTGTCATCGCACGCCTGTTCCGACGAGATAAAGAGCTCTGCACGTGGTCCTGCTCATGGTGCTCTAGCGCAAGTGCAGGACACCGCTGGGTTCTTTCCCGACTGGCGCTCGTGATTCTCTTCGTATGCTGGAACAGTTCGCAGGCACGTAATTGCGGTCGTTGCGGACAGAAGCACGGTGGCTGTTGTATCGCCATCTGCAACGGTGAGAATGGGCGTATTGAACCGAGAGGGGAATGTAGAAGCGAGAGGGGGGAGGTCACCCTCTCCCTCCAGAGCAAAAAATTATTCTTCTGCAGCTCCTACATAACAACCACATTAACCATGTTATCCCTGGTAGTGGTGTCCTAAATTTATGGTTACTTGCGAATCATCAGACACCAGCCCGCGAAACAATTGGACGAACCACTAAGTCAACCTACTGGAAAACAAACGTCAGGTCCGCCTGAGATCGGATAGGGCACCATTTTGTGTTCTGTCAGCTGATCCTTTAGTGGTCAAGCATTTAGGCAGGCATTGCCAACTAACGCTAAAAAACGCGTTATCAGTTACCCTCGTAAGATATGCAGTACATAAGCAAAAAATAAATATTCGTCATGAGTACTTGGTGTAGCCCTGCCATGAGCCTTCTGAACGATGACATTCTGCTTCACATGAACACACAAGGGGCCCACGTACATAGATTAACCCTTAGCTGCAGGCAGTGTATTTACTCGCCTGCCTTTGTTATCGTCTTTCTAAATAGTACGGTGTCTGAAAATGGTTCGCTTCGAGCGGGTGGGTGAGTGAGTAGGTGAATGAGTTAGGCAAAAACAGCGCAACAACGGAAACAAGATAACTAGACCAGATAAACTAACCCGATAAATCAGCGAAGCATTTCACATTCATAAAACCCGCGACACAACGCGTTAGCCCTCAATTTTTTTCTCGTATCTTGATCGCTAAGATTCAAGCTATCAGGTATCGGTGCTGTTAGCACTGCTCAAGCGCGCTCTTACTTGTAAATAGAGTGTATATTTGTGTTGTTTCCAATAATATCTTCAGTTGCTAGTCAGCGCTAGTCCAGTCTTCTTTCTTGTCTCCTCTGTGGCACTGTTTTTTTTTGTCTATGCAAGCTCGCTCAACTTGCCGTTTTACAGAGTGAGTGAGTGAGTGAGTGAGTGAGTGAGTGAGTGAGTGAGTGAGTGAGTGAGTGAGTGAGTGAGCGAGCGAGCTACTTTCTGTGACGTGTCCGAATAGGAGAAGCCTAAGCTGCCATCGTGCAAGCCGCCAAGAGATTTCAGCAAGTAACATGAACGAAAGCGTCGTCGGAAGTTGCCCGCAAAATGAATCCTCAGAATTTATCGCCGAAAGTCGTGGTCCTAAAAAGTCATGTGGCGTCGTACTAAGGTGTATCTCGTCTCGACAGGGGAATAATAAATTGTCGTTAGTGGTGTAATGCTATGTCATATAGAGCAATACTCGATCATAAGACGTAACAACAAGTCGTGTGATAATGACTAGCCATGTGATATGGTATGCCATGACGCACAACAATAACGGTAGAAAATATATCGTCATGTGATTTATATGTAACTTTATTCTAATCATGGGTATAACGAGAGAAAGATGGCTACAAAGTATGGAAGAGCACTGAACAAGTGTTGAGCCAATGTTTCGACAGGGGGACTCGTGTTCGTCTGGGAAGACAACTCCCCCTGTCGAAACGTCGGCTTGGCTTGCGAACTGAGGCTCCCACTCAACCCTTGTTCCCTTGCTCAGTGCTCTTTCATGTACTTGATACTAATCATGCCATAGCTAAGCCATAAGAAGTGTCGCGTGATTTAGGATAGTTTGCAAAAGAAAAAGTGACGCTGCCATACCAGAGTCACGTTGCAAAGAAGTGCCCTGTGATTCAGGATCACTTGCAAAAAGTGATCATGTCACGCAGAAGTCCTGGGACAAGTAAGTTTCACGTGATGTAGATTGACTGAAAAACTTGTCACGTAACTACGTTGTGATTTCATAAGGATCACGTCATTCCGGGTGACTTGCAAAACGTAATGACGCCTCACTGAAGTCACGTGATAGCGCGTCACGTTAATCGGGATTATCAGCAGCAACAAGCGCTAATGCATTGAAATATACTTCAGGGCCCTTGAAATGTTTCCAGGAGTAAGGCTAAAGTTGTGGTACCAAGTTTTATTTGAAATAAAAATGAAATGACGGAGACCCCTGGCGATGAAGACAAGTTGCTTCTGAGTCGTTCACATTTCTCATTCCGGTCTCGGTATAGGGAAGAGCTAGAATGGGGGTAGACACAGCTCTGATGTGCTGCACTTCAAAATTCGCGTGAACAGCAGAGTGTGGATTTGTGGCCCAGTACAGCTTGCTTCTAGTTCTGTCCCAATACCTGACCAGTCTCCGCCCAAAATACCTAAGCTGTACGCACGATATGCACTCCTTCATGTGCCTTAAAAGACTGGTATCTAAAAAAGCAACAAATACTCCAATTAAAGATAACTACAGATGGATTGGCAACGGCAGCCAGTCTTCATGCGTACTCACCGCTAGTCACGAGGGCTACAAAGCTTTGCAATTATTCCTTTGATAATGTAAAACAGAAAGAATGCTCGCGATGATCATGGAAACTTTTATTTAGAGCGCCAACAGTTTAAACAGAGAGAAGGCTCATCCTAGTCCGGGACGCCGTTAGTGAAAGCCGCTGCCCGTGCTCTTTCGACGAGGCCTCGTTTTCTCTCGAGGTTAGGCCTGAACTCCTAAACTTTACACCTTTTCGGCGGCGTGAACAGAATGGACTGTTACATATACAGGGAACACCAGTTATATCGGGAACACTGCAGCTTGCGGTTTCGCGGCTCGCGCGCGTCAGATGCACGCGCATCTCACAGACAGCGCGGCCATACCTCGTGTGAGAACCGAGAGACTGTTTATGTTCCAGATGCGCGATGGTTCCACTGGTGGCGCTTCCGCTAGCTGCTGGACCACGCGAACAAGTGTTCTTGCTACGTGCAATTCACACTGCGTCTCTGCCACAACCGTTCCCATACCCCACGAATGCTCTAGTTCTTAGGCTTAGCAGATCCACGTGATCAAAGATGACACACACTTGGGGACCTTCACATCACGACCTGCATGCCATGGTGGTCCAACTCATGTCCGATCGGAGAGCATTGTCTTAGGTGAGAAAGCGAATTCTGGAGTTTTCGGGTACGACATCGTAAGGCACTGGCGCTACTTACTCAAGACAAAATTCCCCTGCAGCTCACGCTGTAAAAGCAAAAGCCACGAAATCCGAAAGAGCTAGAACACGTCCTCTGTGGGAACGTACTCGCACGAACGAGCACCAGGCATGTACGTGGAAATTGGAGCTGGGGGTTTAACTGCAAAAAGTCGGCCACGCTTCCTCCCCGTGCATATATTAGTGGAAACGCACACCGGCATCGCTCTTTTACTTCCGGTACAGGAACAGCCGTGGCTTGCATCGTATATGCTTCCCGCAGGAAACATCGCGCAGTATCTACAATCTGGCACATACAAAAACCGTAGCGTGCTTGGCCCACTGTGGAAAGCATAATACATTGCCCCGAGAACTGTGCGCAGAACAAAGATTTTCAACAAAGCTGTACTCATTGATTTTCTTCGAAGCTGTGAACAATTGGACGGCTTGCGCGCTCAACGAAATCCGAAGAAATCACTTTGGATTACATAGGGAAGAATTAAGCGTGGAAACGGATGACCCTTAGAGGCGGAGATCAAAAGCAACAAGTTTCTTTTTCTACTTGATTTCCCTGCTAGTCTGTTATCACGTTAATGTCTTAACTGCACGCCTCAGCCTCTTCCGAGAGGATAATCATACATTTTAAGCGCTTCCGGCCGTTCGTGTACATGCATCTAGCACGCCCGTGCCTTCTGATAAACTGCGAATCGAGTCAGGATATACGCTTGCATGCGGTCGTCCATTTAATGCCCTGGTTTCTCGTGCAGTTATGGCCCTCTCGGAGATGGAGAGATATCGCTAACCCGCCCATCTCTTTACCCTTTAGAAAGGATGACCACTCTCGTATAACTCGGTCGCGAGCATGTAGCAGCAGCCCACTGCGAACTGGAACTGAAGCGTCCGAGGAGGCACACGCAGGCAAATCGTAAACAACACCGACGCGGAAATCGTTCGGACCGACCAGCGAGCTCAGTGAAGATGGAGGCCGATCGAAGTCGCACGCGACGTCTCGAGTATGGGAACCCCTCGTGCGTCGGCGCTCGTCCTCGTTAACGAGTTGGTGGGAACAGCGCCGCCTCTATACGTGCACCCCGCGGCTGTCGCACGTCACTGAAATCGCGGGCATACTAGAGCGGATTATGTCGCGCAAGCCGACGGCTGTGGGCGACGGGGTCATTGGGAGTTGACGGACAGGCGCGACGAAGTCGGCGTGCCATGTCACTGCTTATCGACGGTAGGATATATGCAATAAACTAGAATACACCCCCGATTGCTCGGAGGCTTGAAGGGGCCCCCAAAGCGGCTTCTGTTGGATCGGAATGGATGGTTTAGGATCTGACGATGTATACTCTAAAAAGAATTTTCTTTCTGCGTGCTGTCTTGAGTAAGCTACGTGTGATTATCTGTTTCTCTCTCCTGCCTTATCGCTTTGGTGATTTGCTCATTGTCTTGTGCACACTATCCATTGAGGTGGTCCTCCACTCAACGAACACCGCCCGTCATTCCTTTACGTAACTTTCGACTCAGCATGGAGTGATCAGCTTGGAGGGTTGTTGCTTATGCATGCCAAGGGAGAGAGAACAAACGAGTAGCCTGTCGCACATTGTAAGAAAAGTATAACACATTTTACGCGAACTCATAGATGACGGAAGCCGGATGAAAGCGGTTATTGGCAACGCTTTTAGCCACTGACCATGCCCCCTTATTCTCCATGCTCCTGGCTGCTTTGGCTGCCTGGGGAGCCTCTGCCAATGGTTGGTTTAAATTGGTTTGGTTTGTGGGGTTTAAAGTCCCAAAGCGACTCAGGCTATGAGAGACGCCGTATAGTGGAGGACTCCGGAAATTTCGACCACCTGGTTTTTTAACGTGCATTGACATCGCAGAGCATACAGGCCCCTTGCTTTTCGCCCCCATCGAAAAGCGGCAACAGACGCCGGGATTCGATCCCGCTTTCTTGGGAACAGTAGTCGAGCGCCGTAACCACTGTGCCACCCCGGCGGGGGCCTGCCAATGGTTGCTTTTCTTAACTGAACAGTATACTTGATTTATAAGCCTCGACTCTTTTGGGGGCTTTACATTGCTACCGCTTTCTTGCACATCTCTTTTTGGGGCTTTGCACCAGCGACCTTAGCGTGGCTCACCACTTTCGCTGCTTGACGTGCCGTGGCGCTTGGCCGCTCTCCATAGGCCTTAGCGGTGCGCCGTTCGACCGTCTTGTCTACCTTTTTAGTATTGTGTGCGGTTGCTTAAAACTCGAATAAGCGAGCTTTTAATCTTTTGACTCATCTGCTGGCTTCACTGTGCTACCAAGTGTGGATGCAGCGCCCCTGGCGACTAGCATTTTGAGACTAGACACGAAAGGGTAGAGTATTACGACGACAATTGTTGCCGTAGTGACAGCGGTTTCCTTTATTTAACATGAACAAATAAGGCAGCGGATATTGAATTGTGGTGATGGCTAGATAGTCTGAGGAACTAGTGAAATTAAACGTCTGTGTTAGTTCCTGTTCGAATTCAAATATCTTTGTTGTCTAGAGTGCGGTGGCATGTCTTCTTCTTTTTACAGCTGGATGCAGTTCACTTTGAAAATTTCGAAATTTTTTGACTTCACGTTTTGGTTCATGTTCTGTCTAGGTTGTGTTCGGTTTGAGGTTCATCGCGGTTTTCCACTAATATTTCCTGAACTTGCTAAGAAAGAAAGTTGAAAAAATGTTTATAACTTCAGAAGACCTGTGCTAATATAGCGAGCCTTTGGTGTTCTATTCAAACGTAACAAAATCTACCCGCAGCTAACTGCTAGCAAACGACAGCTGCAAACCCCTGTACTGTTATACCGGGCATTATCTCTTTTATTCTTTAACCACCGACATCAATTTACGTACTGCTATGCTCCGGCAGTAATCTTCAACAGTGCGTAAGTGTAATGTTCTGTGCACGGGTGATGGCATGCTGTTATGTGTCTACTTTCTAAACATTCGCGCTGATACTAAAAAGCATGACTATGTGACCACTAGAGAATTTTCGTTATTTCATCTCCCTCCCCTTCATGAACTGCTTATACAGTCTGCAAGGGCTGCTGCGATGGAAAACTTTTAGAATTTATTTATATATTATTCCTCAACAGTCTCTCTCGGATTATTGCACGAGACCATCCGCCTACCTTGGTACGAAAAGCGGGCCAAACCAACAGCCGAAAGGAAAAATAATTTAGAAGGAAACAACCTGTAGAGAAAGCGACTACACGGTCGATTTCGAGCAAGTATTCATATTCTCTGGCTCCCTTTCTACGTACCTATCATACACGGCTTTCAGTGTCTGATACCGTATGTCACAACGTAAGGCGTGACGACGCTTCTGTAAGTGGGAACGTTCGGAGAAGAAGTAGAATGGAAGAGCTGCCTTTTAACAGCCCGAGAGCAGATCTGACATGCCGGATTTCTCACTTGTCCGCTTGGAGATGCAAATTAGGGGGTTCAGGGACGCGAAAATTGCCGCCAACGTCAGGACGGCCTAAACGATAGCCATTTCGATATCACAGCGTGCTACGAGCTATATACCACAGCTTTAGCACCGTGCAGACAATATTTCAAAGCCGCCGCGTCCGCCCGTATCGCTCGCCCACATACCGAGGAAAAGATGGGATCAGGAAAGAGAAGAAAATTAGAAGGGCGCCTTCTCGTTTCTTCCGTGGTCAATCTCGCGCGGAGATTTACGTGACCACATCGGAAGCGTATATAATACACGTATGCTTCAGGGCGACCGCGGCCACATCGCTCCACTTCCATGGGCCGGCCTGACGCGCACACATATACGCGCAGTCCGCCGCGCCGTGTCTTCCGCGTTCGGCCGGGAGAAAGACCGCGTCTTCCCCTGTCTCGGTCGTCGCTCGCGCGAACCTCGGCTACTCTCGCGTCGCTCGCTCCAGATTTCCCCTCTTGTGTTGCGCGCAACGGCGCGCGTGCTGTCACGCTTGCAGCGACCAATTACTCCCTGCGAGCCGCATAAGCCGATTACATCACGCAACGATCGGGCAAGGGCGAAACTGTGTTCGTTATCGGAACGAAAACGGGCGATACTTGAGAGCGTCCCCATTTTTTCGAATATCACTTCTCGCGCAACCAGCTTTTTTTTTTGTGTGTGTGTGTTCTTGTTATTTATCGATGTGAGCTCGATCATGTAACAAGACCCAATGATGCATTGTCGGGCCTGGCATATATCTTAACACTTAATCAGATTCTGATTTTTCATGATTTTCATCATCTTCTTCCTCTTCTTCTCATTATTATTATTATTATTATTATTATTATTATTATTATTATTATTATTGAAAATAAGAGCTGACAGTGAGAAAAGTTGCCGCGGCGCTGCATATACCCATCGGCATGCAATCAATGCGCGCTTCTTGTTTTTTCCCGTGGAAATATTGCTCAAGACTTGTGCGTAGGCGAAAACTGGGTAAATGTGCGCTAGTGGTGGGCTCATCATGGTCGTAATTTAGACACCATGGTGTTTATAGTTACCTCTACGTAGATATGTCCCAAGAACTAGATTGACTATAATTCAGTAAAATGTTAAGCTGCAGTTGATTTTGCTTTGTACGCCAGTGCATTTTGAGCAAAGTAGCCGTCGACGGACCCTCTAATAGGGTCGTTACAACATATGCTCCGAACCGAGCGAAACAAACATGTACAAACAAACATTCATGCATAATAAATACATCCTTACTTTGTCTCGGATTTTTTTTTTTTTTTTCATATGTGCTCCCTGTGGTTCATTACTTATTGATATGTACCATGTAGTCCGCAAACAAGTCCTACACACTTTTTTTTTTCAATATCTTTTCAAAAACACTACTAGCGAAATCTGTATAATGAAAGTTTGCAAGTCTTGCTGCGACGTAGTCGTAAAAAAAAAAAAAAAAGTGGTAGTAAAGGTAATAATAGTAACAGTAAATCCACTCTAAATAATTTGTATTGGGAGGGAACTGAATTTTTTTTTCGAAATATGTGGAGCTTGTACTGAGGACAGCCTTCTAACATACTTTATCTTGAGAGAACGGAAGCGTCAACTGGTCCAACCTAGCCGTCTTACAAGTAAAAGTGATCACAATATAGTATAGCAGTAGTAGAGGGATGAGGAGGAATAGCAGTCATGCATGGTGGTGGTGGTGGTGGTGGTGGTGGTGGTGGTGGTGGTGGTGGTGGTAGTAGTAGTAGTAGTAGTAGTAGTAGTAGTAGTGGTGGTGGTGGTGGTTAGATATAGTGATAAAATTAGTGTTAATATTGTAGATAGCAGCAGCAGCGGCAGCGGCGGCGGCGGCAGCGGTGGCGACGGCAGCAAGCGAGCAAGCGAGCAAGCGGCAGCAGCATGGGTGGTAGTGGTAGTGGTAGCGGCAGCACCAGCAGCAGTGTAGCGGTAGCGTGGGAGGTAGTATTTGCCCCAGATTAATACTTTTCACCACTCAATGACACGGGACCAGTTTCTGACCAATAAGGGCAGAACTACCATTTTCACCTCCGAGTGTCCCGCGCGCTGAGGAAAGCTTAGCTTCCGATAACCGCATCTGCGGAATACGGCGTTGGGGAAAAATAGGCGAAGGTGCATCCAAGCGAACACAGAAGCTCGCTGTTTGACAAGTTGAAAAAGAAAATGTCCTATTCTCGCCCATTCAGGCGTGGAAGCGCGCCAGCATCGGACGTAACGGCCGCTCGCCGATCCCTGGGCGAACGCACTGGTGCACACTGCGAGCGTCTGGGCGCGAAGTAGATGGCGCGGAACGCATCGCTTGTTCGACGGGAGCTGGAAGTTACTTCCGCGCTGGGAGAACATTACGCGTCGAACACGAGCTTCATCGCCACCCGCATGGTCGTCCTTCTCTGGTAGCTCAGTGACGAACTAAAGACTGTCGAGTTCGTTCGCAATTACGGAACGTCTAGTGACTCCTCGTGAAATGCAGAGCAACCCGCTGAGATCGCGCGTTGAAGGAGTGGCTGGCACCTGTCTCGCATGAGCACGCTGACAAGCACTCGCGGGCGTTTTAAAGAGCGTCGCGTGATCGACTCGCTCGTGCGCGCAGACACGCCACGGGATTACAAAATGTATCTCTCTCATTGTTCGCTACACGCACGCATCGTGTGCGAATAGGCTAGCTGAACATGCTTACGGCATATACCGTTCAGCAGAGCACACGCCTCTAGGCTGCACTTTCGCGAGCATTTGCATGTGGATAGATACTGCATGATGTTTTTGGGAACTTGGAGATGTGAGGCCTGTCAGGCCCGCTGTTAGCAAGCAACGCCGAACACGTCGTCACTTTGACGAGCGCACGCATAGCGGATGAAGTTTTGAGCACGAAGAGGCGCTTCACTTTACAATAGAGGGGAAGGGTGCACGAAAGGAAAGGCATGAGAGGAATACTTTATTTCAGTAAATTATGTGTGAGTTATGACCGCACCGTCGGATCATCGGAAGAGACTTCCTGGTCTCGCCCTGTCGATGACACTATTTGAGACACGGCAGCACCCTGCCGTCCTGCACATTTATTCATTTGTTTGTTTAGTTATTTATAAATCACTATTTATTTTACGAAAAGCGCTGAAAACTAATCCGGAGGATATTACCCCGAGAAAAATCTTGTTGCGGAGTAGATGTACAGACGCGCTGCCCAGGCAATGGCAAGCCCTGCAGTTTGGTGGCTCAGTCGCGCAAGCGATCAATAATATCAGAAATTTGACTGGTGACAAATATGTGTCTCATTGCAGCCAACTGCACAAAGTTATACGAGACGGAAGAGCAAAACCTACGCAGCACTGCTGTAGCACGATATTAAATGTTTAGCGAAAATTTTGTGAATTCTTAATTAATTTTTTACATCTTAGAGACAATGTTGGGCATTAAGTAGGGAAGAAGGTTTCGGAGAATAGGGGAGCTAGCGGATAGCATGTTTTAGAAATAAAACAAACAATCAAGCGAGAGAAAACGATTTCATAAATGCAGAAGAGTTCACATCATAACATACAATTTTAAGAAAACCTTGAATAACAGTGCAAAGAATGCATTGTAAGATTGGTCCAACGGGGTGCACCTAACCAATTCTGTAGCGTCAACCTTGTTTATCAGAACCTTACTATGAAGCGGAAGGGCAAAATTGGCGAGAAAAAGAAATAAATGGGGTATCTTTTACCTACTCAAACCTAGTTATAACGGGTGAAAGCATCCGCCGCAGTTGCTTTGATGTACAACCCATCAGCACCACACGAGTAAATGATTAAAGCTTCCTCAGGCGTGCCAGGCCTTCAAGAATGCTCACCCACTCAAGGAGTTCGCTTTAGGCCCGATAAACATCTCCAATGTTCCACCGTGGGGGTGCATTAGGGCGCTCGACTATCGTGCCCAAGGATGCGAGATTGAATGTTGGCTGCAGCGGCCGCTTTTCGATGGAGGCGAAAAGCAAGGCGCACGTGTTCTGTGCGATTTCAGTGCACTTTAAACTTCAGGCGGTCGAAATTTCTGGAACCCTCCACCACGGCGTCAATCATAGTCGCTTTGGGACGTTAAACCCATAAACCATAAACCACACACTTCTCCAATAGCAAAAAAGAAACGCTTTCAATGAAGTTAATGAAGTTATCACAATTCATTGTACATAGTGATTTGTATCCGTGAAGTGTTGTCTAAGAAGGCAATCAAAAGAAAAAAAAGCGCGATGCCTCAGTGTTTAAGACTCTCGGCTGCGCTGAACCCGAGTACCCGGGTTCGAACTGTACCTGTACGTAACCCCTCTGGTGGTTTATTATTTTGGTGTGAGTACAACGGCACAAACAAGATCGGACAAGATTCTTGGCCTGTGGTGGTGACCATATGAGACCAGTCCTGTCGCACTAATAAGTAGATTTGCACGAGTATTTCAACAAAGCGATTTTTATCTGCTGGGCGATGACTGTGATTATGCAGAAGTAGGCTCTATTTCTGCTTCCCTTTAGAGGAACAGTTCTTATAGTCCTCGTTGCCTGTTAGTCTCTCCCCATTTGCACAACGCATACCCCCGGTCGCTTTTCCTTATCGTTCCCGGGTAATTACAGGTGTGTCATGTGAACAGGAGACGGGGTTGGAAGAGCAGTAAGCGTGTAGGTGAGGAGCTGGTTCATTTGGTTCCACTCATTTCGGTTCTTTTTATTCTGCTGTAAAAGCATAACTGAAGATAACGCTCTTGCAGCTGGACGTGAACTTTAACCGTTCGCACGAATTTCTCTATAGTAGCTGTTTGGGAGTTTTATATAATTCGCTACATTGTCGCACGGCTGTCGCAGTGCAGTCTCGTGGAGGTTCCCTGTCTGCGCTACTGAATAGATAATTCCGTGAGGTTGACGCTCGCGAACACACGCGAACTTGCACGCATGTGCACATACATGCACATGGAAGGCTCAGACAACGCCTGAATGGAAAACACGGAAGTCCGAAAAGACGGCTTCTTTATTTTAGTGCATTAGCTTGCAACACGCACCCTCGCAAAACCTCGACGTGTGAACTCGATTTCGGATTCGAGCTTTGCGACCCGCCGAAACAAATAAACGTGACTGAAGCGCGCCGTCGCAAACAAATCAGTCACGGTGGTCACTGCACTACTGCACTATGCTGTCGCGACAATTTTTTTTTTCTTTGTTTCATGGCAATACAACAGTGGCAGGCATCAAGCCTTACTTCGCCTGGTTGCAACCCGGAATCCTCATAAAAAGCCGCACCATGATCCTGCTCGCAATTAGAGTATTTAATGTAAAACTCTCAAGAAAATAAAACAGAAGGCCAGATTATATGTCACAGGGAACTCACATGAAACCAGAGAGTATCGCATAGATGCAGAAACGACTGAAAATAAATGGGGCAAAAGTACAATTTCCCTAAGCAACCAATTTCAAGAGGTCAAACTTGCTCAGCATAAACCCTTCACACCATAGCATATTGCTCTCTGAACAGAGATTTTAATGACCATGGTGGCATCTGACCACCCCTCGCGGCTAACTGCCACTCTCTCGCGCTGCGCAATACGTTCCATCGTCCTCATCGGCTTCGATACTTGCGCAATGGACCCAAAACACACCGCCATTGCGCACTGTCCCTTTTAAGAAGCTTTAAGCGGTCCCAAAACTTTGCTTACCCACCACTGAGGCCCTCAATCGCAGTGCAAAAATATTTAAAAGTTGATACACGCCTAATGACACCAACTGACTGCAGTAGAGTGATGGAATTTTAAAATGTGAAAATAAAGCCATCTGTTTGATTTTAACCACAGTTTAGTTTTAGCTCTGCTTAGCGAAGGACTAAGGCAAGAGGAAGAGAAGGCAAGAAAGAGAGAGAAGGAAGGATGAAGACAGATGGAAGTGGTGAAGAAAGGGAGAGAGGAAGGAAGGAAGGAAGGAAGGAAGGAAGGAAGGAAGGAAGGAAGGAAGGAAGGAAGGAAGGAAGGAAGGAAGGA
>JAJIZL010020190.1:507364-539447 GCA_023969395.1 Amblyomma maculatum | reverse complement strand
GGATGGATGGATGAATGGATGGATGGATGGATGGATGGATGGATGGATGGATGGATGGATGGATGGATGGATGGATGGATGGATGGATGGATGGACGGATGGATGGATGGATGGATGGATGGACGGACGGACGGACGGACGGACGGACGGAAGGACGGACGGAAGGATCGAGGGATTCACTAAAAGGAGCACGCGTACCCAAAAGGAACAAGGCTGTTTAACAACTGCCCATTCCGGCCGAAAACGAACGCGTGTAGTTCTCTGCAAACCCATTTGGTGTTCGTGTAGAAAGCCACTGACGAAACCGTGACAAGAGTTGAGCAAGAGACAAGAAATGCTGCTTTCGAACGGATGATCGATGACCCAGTGAATAAAATGAGGAGAATGTGAGAAAGCATTGTAATATAAGTGTGCTCTCTGTACACATATGTACACAAACGAGGCGGCACTTAAACGGCGCGCAAAGCGTGGTGGACGCCCTAACACGCTGCGCGCATCACAAGAGAGCTAGCTCCCCCCGCGTCTGTGGGCGTCTGACCTGGAGCGTGTTAGCCGTCGATCACGTTCCAGAGGAGCAGCGCAGCGGCGCGCCTCTCCAGCAGGGCTTATGTGTGTGTTTTCGACAAGGAGGTCTCGTTACCGCCGTCTCCCGCGTCCCTGCTTAACGAACGAGAAAAGCGACGAGGAGACAGCGGAGTGCGAGAGTGATGCCACGGCTGCGCGGTATGCCGGCTACGTGCCCGCTGTCTGCCGCATTCTGCACGCGCGCTATTTGAATAATGTAAAGGGCGGCGGCACCCGTTCGCTTTTTTGTCGGTGCAAGGTGTGGTAGCAGCAGCAAAATCCAGCATCCCCAAGTTGCACACCGGAAGAGAGAGGATGGGAGTGCCGAGCTCGTGCTTCGGAGAATACGCACCGATCAATTCTGCGTTATGTGGCGGCTACAGTTGGTGTTTATGCTGCCTTTATGGGCGGCATAGACCGCAAATGTTGGCCAACGCAGAACGGATTGTTGCTCGAAATGCATCCGCATTGTGGAGAGGATAAACTGAGGCGGATTATGTACGGGCGCGTCGGCCTCAGTGCACGATGTATGTTTGACGACACTCCCACCGGCAAATGCGTTGACTGAGATTCAAGGTGTGGGCACTGCGTAGCTGCGGTGAAGTCGGCGGACCAAAGTCGAGAACTTAACCTAAAGGTCGTGGCAAGTACTTAGCCCCGTCTGTGGTACGACTCTGCAAGACGTGTCACTCGCATGAGGGCTGTGGCTTGCGCAACAATTTTATTTGTAATATCGGAGTCACATGAAGTAACCTCAAGAAATCCTACAAGAGAGGAAATTTTGAATGATCGAAAAGCAGAATAACGAGTGCTTTTGTAATCTCAGGAACTATGAAAACGCTATCGCAGCTGAGCTGGTTGGTTGGTTGGTTGATGTGGATTAACGTCCTAAAGCTACTAAGGCTATGAGGAGCGCCGTAGTGGAGGGCCCCGCAAATTTCGAGCATTTGGGGTTCTTTAACGGGCACTGACATCGCACAGTACAAGGGCGCCTGGATTTTGGCCTCCATCGAAAAGCGGCCGCCGCAGTCGGGATTCGATCCCGTAGCGTTGGGCATAGGCGTCGAGAGCTCTAACCACTGCGCCATCACGGCGGACAACAGCTGTGCTGTGTATTAGGCTATCTTAAAAACACGTCCTCAGTGGGGATTCATTTGGTGGGCCGTGTCGCCTTTGGATTTTTTTTTTTTAACGTACATGCCATTCGGAAATAATGAGCAAGTTTCTTCTTCAGTTTCTACAAGGCGGTTCTTGTATAGCGAAATTTAACCAGAAAAAGAACAGCTTTATGAAACTTTAATGTAAAAGAACTTGCTGCAAAGACTAAGCGTCAATCCCACATCTCACGAACCCCACTTCTCACTTGCCTGCCGCTATTTTACAAAAGTGCGCATTTAAATTACAAGCAATTAAATGAGCCCCCTATTTCAATACGTGTATACGACAAGCTTCTATCCGCGTGCTACCGATCTCCGCAAGGAAAGAAATTGGATCCGTATACACCAGACGCGTGGGGAGATCCCATGGAAATGGCAGCGCCCCTTGCTTGCTCAAAAACTCCGCCCGACTTTCACAATACAGTAAGCTTAAAAATAGCACTGTATCACGTAGCCACGCCCTGCAAAACGCGCAATACTTTGGGAGGCTTAAACAGGCCTTTCTGGCCTTTCTGCCCATGTAAGACGCATTCGAGGTTGGCCTTCCACATGGCTTGAATGCAATTTATATACGCGGCTGTCTGAAAAATGGAGCTGCAATTTCCATCGCTATCACTTCCGCTTTTGAGCAAGATTGCATCGGGGATGCAATTCGTCGATGTTGGCGATCGATATGCACTTACGCGCCTCCTTCGCAGCGGTCGAAGCTTGAACGAGTCCAGTTGAAACTACTTTAGCCCAAGCAGCAGTTATTTTGCTTGTGATGTACTTTCCCCTCCTCGGTGAGGGCTGAGGCCGAAGAGGCGCTCCCGTTTCAGCGCGCCAACGCCGCCCGGTTGCCCGGACCATCGTACATCGTCATTTCTTTATGCTTTACAGAGGCAGCTATTGTGGGCACCTTTTATGAGATCTACGCTGGGTTCACGCAAAACATTGTCGCCTGGCTTCCAGTTTTCCGTGCAATTTTATTACGTCACATAATTTAAATGAACGTAACAATGCACAAGTCTGAGAAAAGTGCACTGAGTTGGTGTCTTTTGTGCTATCTTCTTCTTTCTGTGTTTACTAATGTGCTTGCGTGGTTGATTGTGTGTTTTGTGGAGTTTACTTACCTTGATTTGGCGTAATTACCATTACTATTGTGCCTTACTATACTGAAGCATGACTTGTCATGTCCACTATGGCTTACCATGACTCAGCATGAATACTTTTATTCAACGAGCGCGGCCACAAAGAGAGCAGAAATCGACCTCGAGGCAAGTGCTACCGCACGATATTCGGCGGTTAGCAGAGCAAAACGCGGGTGAATTTTCTTATGGTTCCTTTTCGTTATGTAACCATCTATAGCGTTCAGGACGCAAAAATTTGCAGCGCAAGAAACAGAACACGAGTAACACACAGACAAGGGTGCTAACAAGTACAATAATTTTGATTCAAAACGCCAATATGCACCAAAGGGTCAAGCCCAAAGCTATAAATGTTAAAACCAGTCAGCAAGATTTTTTGCATACTTGGCCGTCAAAAAATTGAATCTCTTTACTCTTGATGTATGAAAGAGCACTGAACAAGGGTTGAAGGGTAGCCTCAGTGTCTAAGTCTGGGCGTCTTTTCAAGGTTATAGGAGGAGCACTGACGTAGTTCAGTGTTCTGATATATGATCCTCAGCATTGCCTAATATAGTGCTTAGCTTGAGAGCAGCTGCATGACTAAACTGTACCGCACTTGCAGCGGCAGCAGCAGGGGAGAGTTCGGAAAACCACGCCATTTTCTCTCCAAAGTTTCATTCTATTCGTTAAGGTTATGTGGTCCTGTGCTATCGTGTATCACTATGCCATATAGTGTCAAAATAAAGATTCCTCTGTTCTATTCTCGCTTGTTCTTTTCAGCGCTGTTGTGTTGCTAGCCTAAGCCATAGAGACAGACGCTGCACTGCATACATAATGCACTCAGTAACATATCGCCAAACCATCAGTCGATGTGTTTTGGAGAGTCAGCTCTACTTCGTTCATTTGCAAGTTTTCTGTCATTTTTGGATAAACCCTTGACCTCGGATATAACGAATACGTGACCCCGGTTATAGCGAAGATGCGCGCATACCATGTGACATAGGATACAACGAACAAGTGACATCAGTACAAAGATGCATGCATAGTGGAGGAACGTGATCACGTGAATCACGTGATCTCAGATATAGCGAACATGCAGCCTCGGTTATAACGAATATGCATTGAAGATTTATACTCCCATTATGGCAAAGTAACCTGTTCGAGCGTTTTATATCCACCCTCGGCAGCGTCCAACTTCTCAATTTTTTGCGGACTTCTCAGGCTTGAAGATGTATAGCTGTTCTCCTGGCATATAAGCGTTTTCGTTTTGCACCTAGTGACAGAATTAAGCCACCCAGACGCATCAAACCACCCGACGGACGCCCGCTGTTAAAAGAAAAGCAGGAATGGGTGGAGCATAGATAGCTTAGAGAGACGTCTAAAGCGCACATCCACCCGGAAGCAGCAGTAAGGGCGTGCTTCGTGCGATGACGGCCGGTGGGACCAATCAGCGAAAGAGAGGAACGGTAATCTGGTCATGTTTACCGCTATCCCTGCTTAACGGGTTCCTTTTTCCTGCTTTCAGCGTGCGAAAGTTTTACGTGCCACCTTGCGGGGCGCCCTCGCTCAGCCGTGGCTTCTTCCACCCCACCCTGGCTACATGGCTAAGCTTTCCTTGACGCGGATTATGGCGAAAACCAGCGCGTGAGGGGAAGGTGCGTGTGTCAGGCCTGGAGCCTGGTACAAGTGACATAAGAGCACCGGAGCACGCTCGGTTCTTGAAAGCGGAGGCATTCGTTTGCTTCCCGCGCTTCTTTCATCCAACTTATCAGAAAGACAGAGGACAAGGCATCGAAAACGTGGCACGTAACCCTGCCCTGCCACTGCCTTGCTTCCTTGTGTCATGCTCAGTGCGGCAGTGAGCTTTTTCTGGCAACACGGATGACGGATGATGTTTACCTACACACTTAGTGTGGTACTTCGGAGGCATGCTTGTTCTCCTGATACGTGATTTCATTCCTTGGTTCCTCCAGGCTGGTTCCTTCAGCCTGGTTCCTCCAGTCTGGTTCCTCCAGGCGCGGTTTCTCGCCGTGCATAGTTGGCATCCACAAGTTTCCTATACTTCTTACACTTTACACGGCGGCAGCCGGCGTAGCGGAACGGCTGTGTTCAGCGGAAAAAAAAAAAAGACATTTCCTCTGGAATAAATGCAAGGGGAGGTCCTTCGTATACGAGAGAGTCCGCTCCTTCGCCCTTTTTTCTCGTTATGTTCTAAATAGCAGAAAAAAATTTAAAGAAAAAAACTACCAACAAAAACGGCGCAAAAACTTCCGGGCATTATATTTCATTTTTGCGCACAACTGACACAGGTACCTGTGATTGTTAAATTTAAAGCCCCTCTTCTACGACACTTTTTCAACGGTACTCTGTTCAGGGCCCAGCCTTACATCAGGCTGTCTATCAGCTGAAAAATACAGAAAGAACAAAGAATAAATGTATACTACGCTTCAATAATCGGTTACTACATGATAGCGTGCACTTTAGAGCTGATTTTCTGCAATCGACTTTCTGCAATCACGTTTTCTTCAGAGCTCGTCCCGTGATGCAGCATCTTTGAGAGAACGGAATGACCCTTTTTCTGCGTATGAGCATGCCTGTGATTTAATCGCGCAATTATATCCTAGCTGTCAAAACACAGACGGTGAAAAAGCTCCAGCGTAATCAATGGCGAGGACACTTTGCCCACTGCGGGTTGTAACGGATGGCCCCCTTGTTGCGGCCTGTCGGAAGCCAACCTCATTCACACGCGCGGACACCAATTTAGAAGAACGTCACCGTTGCATAATTTCCCTTGTTGTCACAGGAAGTGCATGGCTCCTCGCCGCGAGGAGAAGCTTGGTGCGCCTGTTATGCAAGTCCGGATCGCCGAAACGGGCACACGTCCACGTTGCCTCAGGTGTCTAGGGCGTACGCGGAGAGTAATTAAAGTGGCATCTCACCCACTTCCGCGGACAAGGGCGAAAATGGCGTGGATTGTGAGAGCGTTTTCTTTTTTAAGGTGCCATTAATGATCCAAGTTTCCTCCCAAACTTCATCCGCCGTTCTGTTTGACCTTTGGCTTCCCACGTAACGAACCTCAGCGACCCGGTGGTTTTCAAACAGCGTACGCGGATAGAAAGAGAAAGGCCTTGTTTCTAATTAGAGAGCTAAACACATGCTCAGTTTTCAACTCCACTCTCCTTCGATTCCCCTTCCCCAGCTCTCTTCTTTTCCTTCCTCTGCCTTAGCCTTGCTTCTCAGTTTTCCAGACAGCTTTTAAGCAGGGACCGTGTATTAACGAGAGTGTCCCTCGTTAAGTAAGCCGCTCGTGCGAGTAAGTAGGTCACTGAGAGTGAGCTCGTATTTGCGCACAGTCCCGCGCATGGTTGCGTGGTTGCACGTCTCGACGTCGCCTCTACGGACACACCACGTTCATTTTAGCTACCACAAGGGGATGCGGTCACAACGCGCCTTCGCTGGGCACACGACGCTGACCTACGTTCCCTGACGATGCTGTACACAGCGCGAGCAGCATTTCTAGTGTCCATGATGAGGCTGTAACTTCGACCTCAAAGGTTGCGGCGAAGACCGGTCGCTCTTTTTCCTACCTGTGGAAGCAGGCGTTGCTTGATGTGCTCCCCCTCCGCAAAACTCCTCTCATTCAGCGGGCTACCCTGCTATTACGCCGCGCTGGGAAATTTCGCGCGGAACGACGTAACGCGCTGCAGCGCCTTTCAGGAAACCGCGCCACGTACCCTGCGTCGTGAGCTGTTACGCGGCGGTGTTACGCAGTAGTCCCCGCGTTGACCTCGCGGCCACCTGTTTGTTATTCTTAGAGCCAGCTCTAGCGTCACCTGGGCGAACCACAGTTGGCACAGCGACATGAGTGGAATGGCGCCACTCGTAGCGGAGGGCGTGACTTGAGTGACGTCATTCCGAGGCTACTCAGCGAAGCTTTTAGCTGCACTTTATTATACAGAGTCCTACGATCGCACTGTGGCGTTGGATCTGCAATTCTACAACGTTAACTCACTGAGCGACCTTGTACAACGCCCCTCGTGAAGGATTTAAAATTCTCCAGTTGTCGAAGTAGGTCACAAAAGAAAATCTTGGCGTTCCGTTTCTGATGTAGATTGTACGCAGTATGTGCGGAACTCAGAGGAAGGACCATGTTAGTCAAGAGGTCGGAGCACTTTGGATGACTACAACAGGCTATTTCGTTTAGGCGTGGGCGAAAGTCTAATAACATTTATTTAATCAGTGAGGCAGCCTGATTTCTACTCATTCACAGCGACACAAGTAGCCACTATAGGAGAAGCGACGCGTTTGACAGGCTATTCTGATCAATTTAATATGAGCCCTGTGGGTAGGCTGCGGAAAGTTATGACTTTGCTGTGTGCACATCCTTAACTGATGGCCTTGATCTGCCCTCCATTTCCACCGTTTCCCTCTACCATTGCAGATTCTCTTCCCTTTCTCCGAGCAGGGTAGCCAGCCTGAGCCCTATTCTGGTTACGCTTCCTGCATTTCCTCTATTAATCTCTCTCCATCTCTTTTGGTGGGTAATATGTAGTTGTGAGGATGTCTCGACGTCTTAACCGCATGCTTGTCGTTCCTAATAGATTGTGTGTTTTGGCGCAGAACCTTCACTGTGAGATTCACAAACAAACACAGAGAGCAGAAAGGTTGCATCTAGTTCACCTATACTGTTCTGACCAGAGGTAAACGCCACAGCTGCCACAACTGCTCAATACGATTTCTCCAAACGGCAAAAATCAAAAGGGAGGGCGGACGGGCACACTTTTTTCTGCATTTACCTCGATTTTCTTCTTTCTGCTTTCTATTTTACAACTCAGAATCAGATTAGCGTCCTGATTGGTTAGATAATAGTGAGCCCATGGCCTCTTTTTGTCTGTACACAGATCCACTACCTCTTCGGCGGTTGTACTCCTAAGACCAGCGGTTTAAAATGAACCTGCACTGAACTACGTTGGGATGGTCGGTAGTGCAGTTGAATGGAAATACTGTGGATTAAGGGAACAGGAAGGATTAACTCTGTAGCTGCAACAAACTTCGTTCTTGAAGTGAAGGCTTTTTGCCTTTCCTAAATGGCTGCAGGGACACTGACTCTTTCGTTTGTTTGTTTGTTTTTTAACTGGCGTCGCAGCATGTTCCCACTGACTGCATGTGGAAACGAGCGTATTCCGCAACGATGACCATCTGCTCGGGCATTACACCGCGTCCATCGCGTTTGAAAGCAGACTCCTCGTCGTCAGCAGGGAACGCTTAGCGAAAAAAAAAAAAAAAATAAGGCGCACCACCCTACCCGACTGTAGAGTCGGGCAGGACGGTGCGCCAAACAATACGGAGAGCGTGACAGTCCCCGCCTCAGCGGCTCTCAAGCGTGTGTGAGTTAGCATGTGTCCACTAAAGATAGGTATATTCCTCCACAGTAGCTGCTTTGAGCGAATAAAAAACAAAACAAATCAAAGTCGTTTGTCTACCGCTAGATGGATCCAAAGAATTCTGTCGACCTCTCTTTCAGCGATTTTTGCGTGCGTTGCCCCTCTTATCGAAGCACTTTTTCTTTTTTTCATCTCCATCTCTTTCGCTCATTCTCTAGTAGGCATTCCTTTACGTACGGTCGTTTATTGTGTATCACTTTCGACGTAGTACGTCTAAGCAACTCACGGGGCTACCGGGTTTGTGTAACGAGCCTAGGTCTCGCAGATCTCCTAGAGACGTTGGAGTTTCATTTCGTTTGGTCCAGGCGGGCGAAACAATGTCCCATACATTTCTGCCGTCCACTTTGTTTACTTCCTCCTAAATCTTCACACAAACGTCAGTCCTTCGCAATCATCTTCGCTCCCACTCTCGCGTCCATGTTTGCTGCCCCGTCGATTTGTCCGCTCGGCCAACGAGCGGCCGCTTTGCTCGGGCCCAACGTGTGACGGTGCTTGAGGACCGAAGCAGGACGCGTTTTACACCGACAGCGCGTTGGAGCAGACTGAAGCTTGTGCTACGTGTATTAGGCGAGGGGATCTCTGCTCCGCGCCACTGCGGGCTAGCGCCGACTGGAAAGGGTCGCAGCCCCATTTTGTCGTAAAAGCCGTAATATTAATCGACAATGAGCGGAAACTGCTCGCGAAAGTAAAAAGGTGAGGATGAAGAAAGAACAAGAAGAAGAGCGTAATAAGTAGGAACGCGGAGCGGCGGATAAAGACCAGGAAACGGCCTCGGAAGGCGAAGTAGCAGGGTGCGTAATAAAGGCTCCTGCTTCCGACGCTGGTGCTGACGCTGGCTGTGTGTGCGGGGCTAATGGACGGCGGAGAACAATTCGTCACTCCATTCTTTCTTTCCTGGGCCCGGAAATGCAGGGAGAGAAGCACGACGAGCAGCATATTTTTGGACAGAGCAGGTTGTTTGACACGACGAGCGGAGAACATCGCACGAGTGTTATTTTCCCGTTCTTCATTTTTCTCCATATATTTTTTTTCTTTTTGCACCAATTGAAAAAGAGAAAAGGCCACGCTTCAGCAGTCGCGTCTCGGCAAGTTCACGAGGAACTGGAACGAACCAAAGTGATTCCACGTATCAAGACAACACAGATTCGGTACCGACAGGATGGGCAGTAGAACGGCAGGCAAGGTATGGTGATGACATTTGCGACATTCGCGTTAAACGAGCGCGAGAAAGACAAACACGGTAGAGAAGACGACAACACGACACAAGCGCTTGGGTCGTGTTGTGGTCTTCTCTACCGTGTTCGCCTTTTTCGCGCTCGTTTACCATGAACCTCCGCCCTCCCTGTTGATCACGTTCTACGTGACACTCGCGGCAACACAGGACGTTTCACGCCTGGCGCTATGGAAGAGGGTAGCACTGGTGAACACTCTCAAGGTTCGGTAGCAGGCAACATTAATACGCAACAAAGTAGAAGGGTGGACATCGGTCGATATATACCTAAGTTGGTGAGAGCACCCCATGCGATATTAGGATGTCTTGGGTTCAGGTCCCTCCATCGACACAAGTAGAAGAAAACGCAAAGTAGAAGCAGCGCAAATTAGAAGAAAAAAATAACACGCCGATGATGCGCGTTGTTTTTTCTTCTACTTTCCATTGAACTATATTTGTTCATAAATTGATTACAGCCCTAATTCTAGTCTACAGCAAAAACAAAATTGAAAAAAAAAAAAATCTATACGTTTTTCCTTGGCTTAAACGATTGTTGGCTTCCTTCATTTGTGTTTAATAACTAGCCCCGATTTTTCTTTCAGTTTCCTGCTAATAGCTACGAGGGTCTCGGCCCTGACAGTCTTGAAGCCATAAGTAGCGTAAGAGGCTTTTTCTTGCACAGCTTCAGCCCTCTATGTCGATCACGTTCTACGTGACACTCGCGGCAACACAGGCAGCTCCACAAAAGGCACTATGGATGAGGGTGGCGCTAGTGAACACTCTCAAGGTTCGGTAACAGGCAACGTTAATACACAAGAAAGGAGAAAGTTGGACAGCCGTCGATGTAGCTCAATTGTTAAGAGCACCGGACGCGATATTCACTGGTTGTGGGTTCGGTTCCCAACATCGGCGCACTGTTTTTCCTTGTACTTTGCACTTCATTATCTTTCTTCCTAAATTTATTACAACATCAATTATGGTCTATAGCGAAAACAAAGGTTTTAAAAATGAGCCCCTCATTTTCCTTTCAGTTTCCTGCTAATATCAACTGGCAAAACGGCTCACGTTAACTAAGTTTAGGTCATTATAAGCAGTTGGGTCAGGCAGGATGAGTTGTATTGTTAGTTGTTGCATAGGGTTGTTGCACATGAAAAAAGAAACCAGTGATGGCGTCAATGAGAGGCAGAAGCGGTGACCTCTAACCCGAATATTTAATGAACATGCGATCAATTTTCCCAGCGCTTCATTCAGAACTCGACAGTGAATTCGTGATAATACAAGTGCTAAACGAGTATGGGAAAGCATTTTCTGTGTTTCGCTTTTTTTTTTTTTTAACGATTACCTGGGGATCTAAACGGCCACGTAATGTTGGAGTAGAGAAGATGGGTAAATAAATGAAAAATGATGGTGGATCGAATGAACTCAAGGAGTGAACTGTTATGCGATCCCTGTGCCTCAAGCACTTAATGACGAAGGATTTTTCGGCGAGAGACCCGCGGCCGCCAGCTGTCGGATTCTCTTGGCTTCAATGTCGTGAAAACCAGTAACAGGCGGGGGGATGCCGTTTTAAACATTCCGACTTGAAGACTAGGAGCCCGGGGCATTGATATTCGGTATCTACATTGAGGCCACTGTGGACGCGCGAGAAAAGTGACGGGAACCCCGACCGGGATCCTCTGAAAATCAACCTTAACGGGTAAGACCGCGAAAGGGGGCTACCGCACACTGAGGTACGAGACCACGTGGGCGGCGCCGGACGAGCTCACTTCTTGTTAAATGTAGGATGGCGTTATCCGGATTTAGAAGTTGTGGCATATGAGCAGGTTGTGTGCCATGGTTCTAAGGCAGGTCGCAAAATCTGCACGGCTATAGGAACTTAGAGATCACGTGGCAGCCGCTCAATACGAATTAACTGAAGGATGCGAGCCATCAGATAATGGATGTTTTGGCATGTCTAAGGGCTGATACTGACACACCGTAGTAGCCGGGGCACATGAAAAGCCTTGGTTAAGATAACAAAAGTAGGAGGAGGACAAACTTTTATTGCATTTTCTTCCTGAGTGGAGCCCTTTGTCCAAGGCCCCATGTCCAATCTTCTACTTTCTTGGCTATTAATGTTGCCTGTTACCGAACCTTGAGAGTGTTCACCAGTGCCACCCTCATTCATAGCGCCGGACGTGGAACGTCCTATGTTACCGCGAGTGTCACATAGAACGTAATTGACAAGCAGGACGGCAAATGGCAATGTTTCCGAGGGAGCCCGACAGTGACGACTACAGAGCAAAACGCCTTTTGAGCAGCAATAAGCTCAGCCCAGGAGGAGCATTGAGGTTCCGGAAGTTGAAGCTGTGATGTATTATGTATTATCAAGACTTGCAAAGGCATTAATTTGCAGTTGTGGCTTCTCAGGCCTGGGTGCTTGCGTCTACGTAGATCACGATGCATCCAGTGAGGAAAGTGGGCACCTTGTTCAGTTGTCATTCAGCTGAACAAAATGCCGGGGAGGAAGAACTAGCGGTGGTGGCGATAGACCGGAGAGCACTGCCAGCACACGTTGCACGCGAAAAACGGGCCGTGAGCCTACAAACATCGCATAGTTGCTGCATGAGCTATTCTAACGTGTTTAGCTGTAACGCTCAATCGGGGGGGGGATGCAGATAAGACAAGGGATGATAGCCATTGCTTCTCGATTAGCGGCTTTAAAGAGAACGCATTGGACCCTTGTTAGAAATGCTGGAACGGGGCTTTTTAAACTGAGCGGGGTTGCACAATCGCCATCAACTGCAGTGCAACACATGAGGAGGCACGGCTCTCCTTGGGGAAAATACATCGAACAAGACTCAACGGAGGAATCACCTGCTTTCAGCCCAAAAATGCCCAGTAGCCACCGTTTCCCAGAATAGTGCAGGGACCCGACCACTCCGTAGAATTAGTAGCACATATTGCATTGGTAATGCCAGATACTGCCCTGGTTGCTTTACCGAGATGATACAGTAACGTACGCAGGCCTCTTTGCTGCTGTCTCTTCATTCCCCACTGAGTTCCCCGTTGCGTCACTGTGACAAAACGAGGTTGGTTCTCAGCGGTAGGTGCTAGAAGGAATTGCAAATGACTAAAGTTGCGACGAGAAAATCGACATTTGTGACGAGATTAGTGACAGTAAGTCAGAAAATCTGCCAGTGTTCTCATCTATATTGGCATTTCGACACCTTTACAATGTCATTTTCGTGGGTCACGGAACAAAGAGCAGTAGGTAGCTATAGCTCTGTCACAGAACATTTTTTGGGTGAAAAGGCCTGGCTTTCTGGTCACACTCACTTTCATTGACAACGCCCAAGAATTTTACATTTTAACACGAAGTCTTCGGTAACCTGTGATCGCGCCCTCATAAAGCTAAGCCGAATAAATTACATCTATTTAAGTGCCAGAACAAAGTATATATCTTGGTTACCTGGCTTTTGTTGCCATTGAAATGTTAATCGAAAGTTACTTCTGCACTACCAGCAAAATAAAAAAAGAAGCAAAGAAACCTCCTAAGCCATTTTCGCCTTCATTTGGGGTGAATAACGAAAAGCGAGGCTTTTATCGCTACAGTTACCGCCAACTCCTATCCCCCACCACTCCCACACGCAGGAAAACACACTCTATCGAGGTTGCATTCCAAGGCCTGCCTCGGAGTTTACTTTGCAGCGTACTCGAATATCAGAGATGGCCTCGTTTAACATGAAACAGTTAACGCTTTAAGAGGCCTTGCTGTAAAGCTATCGCAACGTATAACCAACGCTTACAGCGACGGTAGGGCGTGACAGGTTCAAGCCATGATGAATGCTTTCTTGAATTGCCTTCAGAGCTTCAAGAGAAACGCCGAGCGCCTACGCGAGTGGCATGTCAATCGTGCATTCAGCGTCGGAGAGCGGGTCGTGTTACGATAACTCACCACAGAATGTATACGGGGCACACATCTCGCTAATCGGTGAGCACCATCACTCCCGTTGTTCTATGTGTTCAGCCTTGGACCAAATACAAGTAGCAGGGAGGGGATTGTTTCATTTAATAACCCCTGATTCCGGCGTGGACGCCTATCCACACTCAGGCGTTGCGCAACTGACTTACATCTTAGCGTGGCGTTCGCAGCTGTCACGACTGAGTCCGCAGATGACGGCCCATTAGACAGCTCACATGCGAGGCTGACCCTCGATGGTGGAGGAGGAGGAGGAAGAGGGGGTCACAATGACGTTCCTGCAGAGCGAAGCTACGCGCGGGCCAATTTGTCCTGAGACAAGCTGCGTTGTCCTCCTGAAGGCTATTGTGGATCAAATGGCCGGGAGCGGTGATTGCGCTGTGGAGCACGATAGAACAGCTTCGCGCGCCCCCTCTAACTGCCGCTCTGACACGCTATTTTTGATGGTATCTTTGATGGAGACGAAGCTTCCGCTGAACACGCATAGCGGGCGACCCGCCAGGTCACGTTGTTTCACACTTCGCAATCGAAGCGGCTCAACGAAAAGGTTAACGCGATGAGACACATCGCGCTAACTAGTCGTCCGTTGTCCTTTCAACTTCACGTTTGTTCCGGCTAGTTTTAATTTTTTAAAGTTGGTTGATACTCTAACGATGTTGGTTGGCACTATCTGTATGCCTCAATGAGTGTGTGCGAATTTTCGAATATTTTAATCACGGAATATAATATTCTCGCATTCGATTATTCGAGTGAATCAAATAGTGTATGTTGAAGATTATCCTAACCGAATCAGAAATGTTATCAACTTCTCGAATAATTTTTTGAATAGTAATAGGCATGAAGTTTAAGTAAGTCCTATGGTATATGTTTCTCCTGTGATTGACGTAAAACCTTCTGAAGTTTAAAGTGGCTAAACCCAACTTTACATGCGAAAGCAGTAGTTTGGCGCAGTTTATGTTGGTAGATGTACAAAACGTTGTCGTTGTCTTCTCGCCCGCGGTTGTTTGCGCCGCTTAGCGCAGTGTATTTCAACCTCAGACAACTGCCGCGATGGGTCAGACACGCTATTATTTTCGAAGCAGGCTGAATTTACTCGGTCCATCTCATGAGTTTATATGGTTCAGTGGCATGACTACATACGTCATGTCTGACGTCACACGTGCGTTTAGTGTAAGCAAACACAAAGTCAAGCGACATCGCGGGAACCGCCGACCAATAAGTGAGTGAGCATGTCACCTGCCAACTTCTATCTGCCAAATGCCAAATGTCGAGGCTTCAGACATACCTTTTATTTTCCTGATTTACCATGTGAATTAGTGCTCAGATAGTCGAGTGTACTAGTCCTGCAGAGGTCTGTATACGCGGGAGGATGGTTTCAGTGCTACTATACGCGGTCCACTTGTGTGGCGGTGGTCGTGATGCTCATACATGGCAAATAAGACTGGAGGACGCGGAGGGGTTCAGGCAAGATCAGCAAACCTTGTCTTAAAATTCCCGATATCGCAGGCCACGGCCCATATACGTAGCTGCCAGCCGTACTCATGTCATTAGGTGCGGATTTAGTCTTCTCTTTTGTCGTAAATGGAAAAAGGTAATTTTTCTACGTGTGTAACTTAACGATCGTAGTTAACATGCTAAATTCATGTTGCGACTCCTTAGTAGATATTAGTGCCGCGTCTTTTAACAGGTGTAGCCACACTAGTCTTCACATAGGATTGCACCGCAGCACCACAGCTGGCAATTACTTTTTTCTTGCTGTTCCTCATTTTGCATAAATATTCGGAAAATTAGCAAATATTAGAATACATATTCTATTCATATTCGATTCAGTATCACTATTAGTTTTGTATTTGATTCGCCAGCGAAGACGCATTGTTCTTATTCTAGTCGGTTCAGCCAAACTACTAAATTTTCTAACCTCTACAGCTTAAGGGTCAATTCCATGTGGTTAACGCTTCTTTTAGACATTGTTGCTCTGACGGCTTCAAAACGAATTTAAGTAGATATCGATCATCACAGTGTGGCTCATTGGTCGAACACGTTCGATACAGACATCCTTCTTGCATAATTCCAAGTTTAACTTATTTTCCTTTATCTCGATCTCCGAGCTTATAACTTTAGGATCTCACTGTTGAGAAAATGTTATGCAAAATGGAGGAAGTACAAGGTAAATAAACAGAACCCCACTAGTGAGAGGCTCGCAACGCTCAGAGTCTTTCTCGAGCTGTATGGTTCTCCCCATATGCTTTCTGTCTACTTTGATGTTGCTGCTGCCAGTTGAGTGTCTCATCATGAGGGGAAGTGGAGAGGTGGTCGTACTGATAATGAAAGTGATGTTCACGTGCGCACTAAAGTAATCGACCATTTCATTTTGTCTGATGACATGAAACAATTTTTGTTTGGGTGTGGGTGTATGTGTATGTGACAGAGAAAGTTCATGTAAAGCGTACTAAGTTCAGAACATAGCCGACAAACACATCACGCATATAGTTTAGTTTCGACATGTCAGATGTAAAAGAAGATGAATTTGCTAGACAGCTTTCTCTAATCTGACATACTTTTGACGTCCTTACCCCTCATGTTTGAAGGATAGTCTCCTTTGTGCTTCGGCCTACATGAAACGTAAAGCATGACAATTTGTAAAGAATGGAGCTTTTATCGTTTTTATTGTCAGTAAAGTGTTATGTCTCCATCCACGTCACTATACTAAGTTTTGAGGCAACTGTTTATTGAGCACCAGTAAACAATGAACAGACTACAGCGCGAGCGCCACTCCGTGAAGGTATCAATAACGTGCGCCAGTTAAAATGATCCATGACTGAAGGCTACGGTTGCATGACCACTTCCGAAACAATCACCGCGGCGCCGCCTCACGCTGGACTTGCGAACAATGCGTCGTGCGCCGCAACCATCCCAGAGTCACGCCGCACGGACCGAACGTTTCACTATCTTGCCTTTTGTTTCTTTCCGTCCGAGCTTGACGGTATCGACGCGAAATCGGTGTCCCTTTTTTTCCTTTAGTGGCAAGGACGCCTAGAGAGACAGACAATGGACTCGCGTCAGCTCGGCCGCACGAATGGCGGAATTCTCTCAAATCACTCCAAGTAGCCACACAAACACGCACCAGAGCAACGCAGCGGTGACGCCTTCGCGAAACAAAAAGTTATGAAACAAATTTGGAAAAACAAAGGGTTATTGTTACGTGCGAGGGGTATAGTAAAATGGAAGGACAGGAAACAAACGGGCTCCTCTATCATGTTCTCGAGGTGCAGCATTTGTGGAACAGCGGTCCACATCGGCTTAGATGATCCGCAAGCAAATAGAGTGATCCAGTTTTTCGAAACAAAATCGAAGAAAGGATTGGCAAGAGATAGACGACGTTTAAGAAGGCCTAACCTTGTTATTTTCTGCAGCGCTTTAATAATAATAATAATTGGTTCACAGGAAGGGAAAGGCGCAGTATCTGTCACACTTACTCTGTGGACACCTGAAGCGCGCCGTAAGGGAAGGGAGGAAGGCGGGAGTGAAAGTGGAAAGAGAGAAAGGGGGGTGGTAGTGGAGGGCTACGGAGTAATTTCGACCACCTGGGGATCTTTAACGTGCGCTGACATCACACAGCATACGGACGGCACTTCGTTTCGCCTTCATCGAAACGCAGCCGCCGTGGTCGGGTTCGAACCCGTGATCTCCGGCACAGTAGTCGGGCGTCTTACCACTGCACCACCCCGGCGGGGCAACCAATGCTTTGCTATTGACATATTCTATGTGGCCATTCGCGATTGATCATGGTTATGGCGCTGGACTGCTGAATGCAAGGACGCGAATTCGATCCGGGCCATAAATGGAGGTGAAATACATAATTCTCGTGTATGTGCGATGCCAGTGTGGGTTAAAAAACCCTATGTGGTGGCAAAAATTTATAGCGCCCCTCATAGCTGATATGTCGCTTTTGGACGTTAAATCCACTATTAGATGTAGTAGCAGTGGTTACGAAAGTAATAACAGTTATATTTTTCCTTCGTGAAGAGCCATTGACGTATGCATAACTTCTCGGAGATGCCCCTCTGACCAATGCTAGTGAATAACTTTCATCTGCAGTTCCTTACCAATAAAAAAGTTGCTATCACTGCACCTAAATCGCATGCTCCGTTTCCAATCATCGTGTCCTGGTAATGTATCAGTCATTGTAATATGTCCCACATAAAATTCCCCATTTAGTTTTAAAGTAAATAAATAAGCGGAAAAGCGGTTGCCCTATATGCCTCGGCAGGGCGATTCTCAGCACAAGGAAAGAACCGTTAAGAGGCCTAGCTAGCTGCGTGGAGTCAGTCAGTGGCGGACGCTCCCCACGCGATTGATGACTTCGACTGGAGGCAAGTTCGGGCAGCGTCTTAAATGATGTCCGCGCACGCATGCACGTAAACGAGGGGTGCGCCCGCTTCGTTCGTGCCACCGGTAGGCAAATTGAGGCCAGCTGGTCCCCGCCTTCACTACCGTTCCGTTATATGATTTCCGGACAGATAGTCGGCCTGAATAAAAATCGTTACATCCTTGCACGCACCTCTATATGAAACGGCTCTTGATCATCATCGTTACTGTATATTTCATGCTCATGCATATCGATATACATTACACCTGCGGCTTGAGTTCTCTGCTTCCTTACATTTGCGAAATTGGGAAAATTGCATCCGTCGTGCAGAGCCATAGCGGAGGAAGTGTGCTGATGACAGTTACTTATTTCCAAGGTTTTGATGCGTGCACGCTTTGAGATGTCCACGGATAAAAAGGAGTAGCATGCGAGTGTCCTGTAGTTGTGACTTGCGGTAGTGCGGCAGGCAGGAAGGATATAAATGACCTCCATAAGAAACTCATTACTGAGATGACTTGGCGCCCATGAAGAATTCAACAATGTGAAGGTGAAAGCAGCAAATGTGAGCAAAGGTCCTTGAAGAAAAGAATCCTTGGTGCTCTCAGCCGCGGCGCTTAAAGCGCTCGAGCTACTCTGGAACAAGCGCATGTGATAGTTAATTCAATAAATCCAGTAGCATCTCGCGTCACAAACTGATAAAACTCGTGTTCCGGCAGCTCTGAACGTGGACAAAAATCACCAAGTTCTGCGGAAATACTTTCAGCTCAATCGCGTAGAACGCAGGGCTAGTTGGTAGTTGGTGACCAAGTAATACAGCGCGCAACAAGACGAAATAACGTGGAACTAACAAATACAATAAATAGGAAAACTCTTTCGATGATAATGTTTGCTGTTTCCATGATCACAGGATACACCCGCTTGGGTATGGTAGCGTTATCTCCTTATGCCCGTAATAAAAAAATGATAGCCATGCCATTTTATATTAATATTTTTGAATACAATGCCCATGCTCGTTGAAATTACTAACGTATGGTTATTATTAAATAATAAATAAAGGAAATAAAACTACTCCTTTGCCAGCAGTGGCACCAGCCATGGAGTACGCAGACACCTGAGCTAAGGCAGCGGAAATAAAGGGACACGAAGGAAATTACAAGAGGAAATAAAACAGGAGAGTGACAGGAACAACGGACAGGGTATCGTATAATAAAATTTAAAAAAATAACAAGGAACATGTAGTACAGGAACATAACGTTCACCGGCCATTGTCTTAATAAGTCAGGGCTTGGCACCCCGGGCGGGCGTTCCTTAGAGCTTTTTGTAGTGCTCATGGCTCGGCTGTCAGTGTCCCTTTGCGCTGTACTCCACATTGCATGATGAAGTATAGAATAAGCGCGATTTGATTACCGTCTAGAGGCAAGCAAACAAGTCCACAATTGAGGATTGTAAGATGGGTGAGTCGATGACTTGACAACATTTATCAGCGCGGTTACAGAAGAATCCTACATCAAAAATTAACGACCAGAGAATTAGTCAGCATTCTCTCGCATTACAAGAACAAGAGTCTGCATACCTCGACCGGCGTGTCACCTGGCGAATTTCTTTTTGTATATATATTTTTGTGACTCTCGAGTTCGCACCGCGAGTGATTTCTGTGGCAAGGTGTTCATTTGCTGAATTTCCTTGCTCAGAACAAATTTTCAAATGGGAGTTAGCACTTGCGGTTTGCATTCTCTGCACAGTTCTGTTTACCTCGTGCGGTTCATAATAACAAAGCCTGTCTATGACAGTGCACGTCAGACGTGTCAGGGCAACCTTTGGCAAGCTAGCTGGCAGGGCAACCTTTGACACCACAATTTGAGCAACAAATCTGGCACTGACGGAGGGAAAACGTCTTCGGGGTCGGAAGAAATTAAGGTGGCCTCATTAGGTTGTGCGTAATTAAGTAGAGGGCGTACGTTCGAGCGATAGAGAAAACGTGTGATCGGTAACAATGTGTAGAGGCCATTGTTTTTCACTTCACAACGACAACGCCTTGCAGCTCGGAAGTTGTTGGCAAGCAGTAGAATACTACGAGAGCGATGAATGCATGTAATTGAATCCTTGGGCAAGCGCATTATCTTGACCGTTGCCTTGGATGTCACGGAGACTTGGCGTGGCTCTAAGTTTCATCGTATCTCCGTCTTGAGGGGTGTATGAACAGCACGGTCGCTGTGTCAATGGACCGCCTTAGAAAATGTGGAATGTTATTCTTCTTTTTTTGCCCGTTAGTGAAGAACTTGCGTTTGCCTTTGTTTAAGGCTCCGTTGTCTGCAATGTGAGTGGCTTTTTTTTAGTGGGAAACCTGTGCATCAGGTTCTGTTGCTTCACACAAGGTGATTCACCCGATACTGTTCGCAAATATTTAAAGCTGGCTTTATGAGTCAGAAAGAAAGGTAGTTTAGCTTTTTTTCTCAGCATGCCACTGCCAGTGTTGGTGTACATAAAGAAATGCTGAGAAATTTGCTGAAGTTTTATTATCGTCTAAACGCAGTGTTGCGAAGGTATTGGTCTTCTGTTGCCCAGCTTTGTGCAGTTGGTCAAAATGAGACACACATTCGTCACAAATTAAATCACCACTTTTACTGATTGACTGAACAAGTCCAGCACTATACAGTAGTGAATAGACCATCGTACCAGCTCCATTTAATACAATTACTTGCTCACTCACTGGGAGACTTGTCGTTGCCTCGCCATCGCGTTTCTATACGTGTGTTAGGCAGTTTCTATGCATAGCAGTGGATTGCTATGCAGTGTCCCACAAGCAAGACATTATTGTTTGCTCAGAGTAGTAGCCTCGGGATTAATTTTCATCCTAATAATTGAGGACGTGAAACTAGCAGGTTGGTTCACGAATATAAAACACTTCTTAACTATTACAGTTCGGCTCCTCGTTTGCTAACAGGCCTCTAGCACATCGTAAAGGAATTCCATATTAATTTCTACATATTTCGAAGGTATTATTCTTGTCGGCACTGCAGCGCAAGCAATTTTCAGGCTGCACACGGGCGCTACCACTCGCGCTCGTTGGCACGCCCGAGCAGTTTCACTTTCGCCACTCTACGGCCTCAGAATTCCTTGCGTTGCAACGCCGACGATCATGACATTTTCGGAAGTATAAGAGATATGGATAGTAGTTATCTTACAAAACTCAAATAATGAAGAACCTAAGAGCAATAACTGAAAAATTAACAACTTAACATTAGTAAACCATCGTGCTAGTTAACATGCATCTTATCTGTATTCTAATGAATGCAAAAGATGGTAATATTACGCCGAAGAGGGGGCTATTTTGACTTTAAAAAACACGTTTATGAATTGCAGTACGGTATCCTCTAAAGCGTGATTTACACTCGTGATGACCTTAATCATACCGGCCAACCTCTCTGTCTTTCCTTTAAAAAACTCCATCCTCTATCTATCTATCTTGCAATGGTTGCTGGCCTTAGTCTGATATGGACATGGCAAGTATTTAATGAACGCATGTTGTTAATGCAGTAACATTGCTTCAACTACGTTTTTTTTTTTTTCATTTACGCCATATGTGCCTATGAAAAGATGGTTCATTGATACATTCTGCATACATTATGTCAGAAGATTTGGACAACCCTGCAGTGGCCACAGGATTGGAGGAGGTCAGTTTACATCCCCATTCCAAAGAAAGGCAGTGCCAAAGATTGTTCCAACTACCGCACGATCGCACTTATTTCGCATGCTAGCAAGGTGATGTTGAAAATCCTCCAAGGTAGACTGCAGCAGTATGTGGATCGGGAGCTTCCGAACGTGCAAGCTAGGTTTCGCAAGGGCAGAGGAACTAGAGACCAAATTGCCAACCTTCGCTGGATCATGGAAAAAGCAAGAGAGTTCCAGAAACCCATCTACTTCTGCTTTATTGATTATGCGAAAGCGTTTGACTGCGTAGATCACAGCAGATTGTGGCAAGCTCTCCAAGAGATGGGAGTTCCAATTCACCTCTTCCGTCTCCTCAGGAACCTGTATGAAGGACAAGAGGCCACAGTCAGAACTGGGCATGGTCTTACTGACTGGTTTCCGATTGAGAAAGGAGTGAGGCAAGGCTGCATACTGTCGCCCTGCCTATTTAACCTATATGCAGAGTGCATCATGAGGAAGGCCGGTCTGGACGAGTCTTCAGCTGGAGTGAAAATTGCTGGAAAACGTATCAACAACCTTAGATATGCGAATGATACCACTTTAATGGCAGAAATTGAAGTGGAGCTCATGAGACTTTTGATGCGCGTAAATGAAGAGAGTGAGAAGTTTGGGCTTAAACTGAACATTGAAAAGACAAAGATCATGGCGTCTTGCCTTCTCAAGTCCTGGAGCATGAATGGACAAGAAGTGGAAGCTGTGACAATTTTCTCTTCTTGGGCTCCAAGATTACCTCGGAAGGAGACTGCAGCCATGAAATTAGGAGACGCCTGCTTCTGGGAAAGAGAGCAATGGTTAGCCTTGACCGCCTAGTAAAGAGCAGATACATTAGTCTGCCAACCAAGATCCGTATAACTCGTGCTATGGTCTTTCCAGTTGTGTTGTATGGATGCGAGAGTTGGACTGCGAAAAAGGCTGACCGCCGAAGAATTGACGCGTTTGAATTATGGTGCTGGCGAAGACTCTTGAGAGTTCCTTGGACTGCCAGAAGATCAAATCAGTCAATATTGTCGACCATAAACCCTGACTGCTCATTGGAGGGTCAAATTCTAAAGTTAAAGCTCAGCTACTTTGGCCATCTGATGAGAAGAGAGGAGTCGCTGGAGAAAGATTTGATGTTGGGAAAGGTTGAGGGTCGCCGGAGAAGGGGTAGGCAGCGAACGCGATGGTTAGATGGCATCCTCGGGGCACTGCAGATGAAGTTATGTGAAGTTAGGAAGATAGTGAGAGACCGGAAAGCGTGGCGTGACATGGTCCATAGGGTCACGAAGAGTCGGACACGACTGAACGACTGAACTGAACTGATTAAGGCGACCAGTGGAGCGAGACTTGACGGTATGGATGAGGAACGTTGCATGTACTTTCGTTGCTTCGCCTTACGACCCTTGAATCATGTGTTATTTAGTGCATTTCTTTCGGTAGATTAAAGTGATAAACGATGTCCCCATACCCTCGGCACACCGATGTGGCCGTAACGTGTGTTGTCTTCTCAGGACGTTCTGATCAGATCTGCCGTCCCCGAGAGCGCGCAGGAAAAGGTAAGCGTATTTTTTTCTTTATGCGCGCAGCACGGAGATCTTTTCTTCTTTTCATGTATTATGTTGCGTAAAGTAGGAAGGACTTTTCCCGCTTCTAACTCATCCGTGCTTTATTTTGTCAATTCATAGAAATATATACTGCCGCTGTTACACGTATGTCTTATCCTATAGTGAATATATTTGTCTTTGCAATTTATATCTGGAAGGCTCAGTTGTCTATAGGTCTACTGAACGGCGAAGTCGACTGCCAAGGGAAGCTTCAAGACTATCATTGATTCAAAGAAGTTTAGACTGAGAAAACTGTCCTCATAATCTGCTGACGCTCAGGTCACGACTCTAGTGGGGCATTAGCTAATCGGGGGTCCGAAATTCAAATTGGATTTATAGAAAAGCACTCGACTACAGAGGTTAAGAAGTTCGCAGGGGTCAAGTGGATGCAGGTAGCACAGAACCGGGTTAATTTGAAAAATATGAGAGAGGCCTTCGCCCTGCAGTGGGTATAGTCAGGCTGATGATGATGATGACTCGACTAGCCTGCATCATAAATTCTGTCAGGATCAACTCTCAGGAGCTAACAGTCGCCGTTTTTGCCGGAGAGGTGCTCCGATGATTCGATCACTTATTTGCTGACAGTCTTTATCGCTTCTACTACCACTCCGACAAATGGTAGAGCAGAATACAAAGTTCGTTAACCCGCCTTTCAGTTGGATTGTTCACAAGGTTGTTCAGGCAGAACTAAAACAACGCGACTGATCAAAGGCTGACCTAGACGAACAAAGAACCCCGTCCAGGACCACTTTGGTGGGGGCCGAGATCTTTGGCATAGATACTCAACCGTAGCATATGGAAAAAAAAAAGAACTGTGAAAGAACAGAAGTCAAGCCCACACACAAAAGACGTTTGTTTTTCCCTCATTGTAGCCAGGAGCTTGAGGAAAAATGCCAGCGCGAGTGTACATGCAAGTATAGAGGATATGCTGCATAAAGTAGTGAAACAGGTCCGAGCATGCATCGCCGGGGTATATACGTTAACCCCAGCTAAGCTTCGACGCTGAGGATTATCTCCGAAGCTATAACTCGCTCTCCACCGACCAAGGACGGCTACGACAGACAGCCTAATCGACGGCGCTAAGCAGCGAAGGTCCGCGCCCGTGTGCACATATCTCTTCGCCGGATCTCTGAATAAAACATCGCGAGCAAGGGCGTCGCGCCGGGGCGGCGACGCCTGCCACCATTGTGCCGACGGGCCTCTCACGGGCAGCGGGGTGGCGATCTGTCTATCTTGTGAGTCACAGCCGCTGCTGTTGGCGATGGCGGGTTCTATGCTATATATCCTGTAGTCGCGCTGGTTGCTCGGGCGGCGGAGCTAATCTTGTTATTCATCAGTTCATTTAAATGCGTACTGGAGTTTACTAATGTAAGAACACGTATAGAGGCTGTGCAAATTGCAGTGCTAAATATGAGACCGCATAGCCAACGAGGAATACACCGCAGCTAAGAGGGGAAAATAAGTCGAAACAGCCTAAAGTCCTAATTCGTGATAGGTGGAATTCCGGCCGTTGTCATTAAATGCATATAGGAAATGGCTGAAATAAAAAAAGTTTACGTTCAACAGTGAAACCTTACGACATATAGCCCCGTGCCATTTTCCGAAGATTTAAAAAGAAAAAGAGGGAGGGGGGGGGGGGGGGGGCAACAGAACTCTAATATTGTGTGGATATCACGCGTTTTCTTTTTCGATATGTTTGCGAACTCGATTGGGTGATCGTCGTAGACTGCAGAGAGCCACGCCCAGCTTTTTAAATAAGACAGCAGTAACTGTGCAATGAATTCAACGATACTTAAATAAGAGCTTCGCGTATTAATTTCAAAACGGGGAGAATGCATTTATGGATTTGACATTGCGCTTGCACGGCAGAAAAACAAAACGAACGAAGGCCCAATAGGCGTGACTAATCGTATCGATGAAGAGGCCCGCTCCTGGAGGCGCAGCGCAGTGCAAGGCCATCGGGAGACGTTGTGCGTGCACACAGCCGCCTCTCTTTTTAGAACGAGCTGCAGGCTCCGTGCGTGTCGAATCTCGCCATCTCGCTCGGACACAGGCGCGGCCCGCGCAGCAGAAAAAAGAAAGGCGGGTGCTTTCCGCCCAGTGTGTGCCTGGCCGGCTTATCCTCATGCACTCCTACGAGGCTTCGGCTTTCGCCGGACCCCGTCCCACTTCTGTGCTCTCTGCCCTGCCCCTGCACCTATCTGCAAGCAGAGAATGAATATTCCTACTACCCGTAAGGTTTCTTGTTCACGACATTGTGAACGTGAGTTGGGAAATCTGTGACGCGTTTAAATTTGTCTGTATTTCGTGTCGCGATTCAAAGGGGCAGGTTAGGTTTCACGAGGGCGGACAGATTATTAATGGATAACATATGAGTGGTGGTGCTGTATATTGATTTTGTTTTGTCCCTGTTTCTGTATCTGCTCCTTATGAAACATTAAAAGGCATCACCATGGCCGGAATCATGCGGTCAGGGGCTTTTAAATATCGCCAGGCCAGTCCCTCGTATCTCACAGAGGTACTCACAATAACGATAAGAAAGATGTTTTAGGCAAATTTAAGTAGATAATGTTGCAAAATACAGCAATAAATTTGGCTGCATGTCCCAGATTTGAATGCCGATTTAAGAATGCATTACTTATAAAAACGGCTTGCTTGTTGCTTCTTGTCATGACCTAGCTTGCATTCCTTTCCACTAATCCAAAATATTCAACAGGACAAATGATAGAACAAGACATTACACATATGGGCATCGGCCCGCCGGGGTGGCGCAGTGGTTACTGCGCTCGAGGTAGTGTTCCCATGCAAGGACGCGGGATCGAATCCTGGCCTCGGCGGCCGCTTTTCGATGGAGGCGAAAAACAAGGTGCCCGTGTGCTGTGCGATGTCAGTGCACGTTAAAGAACCCCAGGGGGTCGAAATTTCCGGAGTCCTCCACTATGGCGTCTCTCATAGCCTGAGTCGCTTTGGGATGTCGAACCCCACAAACCAACCACAATCCAGTCAACATATGGGCATCAGTGCCATGTACGTACGGGCTGTTTTACCGTTGGTCCTGCTGAAGTTTCTTCTATAGCACTACGATGCGACATCACCTAACACAAAAGAAAATGAGCTCTAGAAGTGCATGTGCACGATGTTGCCTGAGACCGCTGAAAAGGAGAGCAGCGCGTTAGTGAACTGCATGCAGCGATCAACTTCAAGAAATGGCACGAGATAGCTGCATGCTTTCAAATAAGTGTACATGTATAGAAGGACAGGCAAGCATGGCGGAAGGAGACATGTAGAGGACGAAAAGGACACCGCAGCCAAGAGGGCGCAGGCAGACAGTGAAAGAAAAGAAGGTGCAATAAAGCAGCTACAGGCGAAGAAAGACACAAGTGTAAGCAGCTGGAGACGGTCAGGACTGTGCAATCAAGAAGCCGCATTCAGAGAGAGGCAGCATGGTGCAGTCAGGCGCAGGTAGACAAAGGCAGGCTGCGAGGGGGCCCGCTGGCAGAGAGAGGAAGACACAGGCAGGCAGATAAACAGGCGGGAAGTAAAAGGCAGGCAGGCAGTCCGGTGTAGTCTCATATTAGGCGGGTGCAGGGAGGCAGAAACAGGCATGAAGGTACAACCAGCTCTAAGAACATAAACAGATGAAACCAGGCGGGCCCGTGCAAACAGACGCACAGGCAGACAAAGCAGACAGGCAGGTGCAGGCGGAAAGGCAAGCAGGCTGCACCCAAGCAGTACTGTGTGATACATTAATGCGAATGAATTCCATCGGATAAACTGGAAAGTGTAGGTGGCTAACTGCGTCGGGAATGGGATAAATGACCGATTTGATTTTTTTTTTCTTTCTCAAATTTCCTTTCCGAATGTTTAGGCGATATGCCTTTGGCTAGAGAGCCTCTTTATCGTCGAGGCCACGCAGGTGGCGGTGCGTATGCGGACCAGGATGGCATATGGAATCCAGTCGGACAGCGAAAAACCTATGAATCATCCAGCCCCAAAATTACTTTATAGCTGGCGCACACGTGCGCGCATTCGTGATCACAGCTGCGCTCTCCCACATTAGCCGCTCACGGTATTACCCCTACCCATATTCCCAGGGGTATGCGTGCGCGCCAAGTGTGTGGCGCACAAACAGTGCAGGCAGCACCGGGCGACGCTTCGATCAAGATAGCGCGGTACCGGCAAGGCGCACATGCAAAGAACCGCACCGCGCGGCCCTGCATCCGAAGCACGACTTGGAGAAAGCGCCGGGACTGCGTCACAGCCCACAGCGCCGACGCAGCCTTCTCAAAAGACACACGGTCAAGAGAAGATAAAAGGCCGCCCAAGGTTGTCCGCGCTGTCCGTGTGTTTTTTGCTGCCGACCTGACCCGCCCTTGCCGCTGGCAAAATAAGGACCTGTCTGCCCCGACGATGGCGCCCTGACGACGGCCGGGCATCGGCTAGGAGGAGGGTGTGCGAAACGGTCTTCGGCGCCACTGTTTCACAAGGCTGCGAAAAGTGACGCCCAGAAATGAAGCACGCGCCATTCACTGGCGGCGGCGATGGCAGACCGGACCTTGCTGCTGTCATTGTGAGCTGCTGTGGCGAGCGTGGGCAGCTTACCAAATGGCGCGCTTAGCATATGAGCAGCGTGTGACTTCAACGTCGTGAACAGTATACGTACCGCCGTCAGCCAGGCATTCAATGCCTGTGTAGGCGGCGGGGTAAACCGCAAGAGAGCCGGCACATTATACGCTCGCTCAACTCTCCTCTCGACGTTTTGCTTTCGGCAAGGTGCCGCCGTGACCTCTACGAGCCCGCAATCTCGGCGGTGCGTGCTCGCATGTGTAGCGTGCAGCCTGTCTTGTCCGCGTTCAACGTTGTGTGCAACAATGTCGGTGCATAAATGACGGTTGCTTAAGCGCGAAGGAAAACACCAGAAAGCGGCACGGTCAGTCTCCTCAGGCCAACGTCCGTTGGTACCAAGAGGACGGTTGCTTAATTGGGCCAGTTAACATGCTCCTAGGATTTTCCCGTTAGTACGTTAGGTTGCGAGTTAGGCGTTGATGCTTGTGATACAGAGAAGAAAATCCACCAGCAGCGGTGCGGAGAACGCACACATGAACGGGTCCTTGCTGACGGTAACGTCACCGATCACGTGGCGTCACGTGACCACGGTTTAGTCAATTGGTTTGTTACTACGACGACGCTCAAGAGCCAAGTTAGCGGCACATAATCGCTATAAAACGCAAACGCGAAAACACCAGAAACAAGCAGCGCAGAGAAGCCGAGTTCCATGGAAACTGAAAGCGCAGCGCCTCACCTGAGTTCTGTCTCATTTGCTCCCTCAGTTTTCGTGCTCCATAATAAGGCGAAAGCCTTTATGCTTATACTCGCGGTCATGAACCTGTCTGTCCAGCCACGAAAAGTGCCACACTTCTTCACGATATTCCGCGGGATACCACGAGATTGTGATGTCATCACTCGGGGACGTCAACGGCCAGTCTGCCGTGAGGAAGATGGTTAAACCTATATAAATAAATCCTGTCTCCACCGGAAATCGAACTCCATCCATTGGATCCCCAACCGAGCGCTTTAACCAAATGCGCCATGTACGGGACCTGAAATGCACACCCTAATTCTCTGTCTACCTTGAGGATGGTAGTAGCGAGATTTGGCGAGTGACAGGTACTGCTCTTTTCCTTTCCTGTAAACCAATTATAGAACGCCGGTGAACTTTGATGCTCTCAACGGAACGCTGGTTGTGTTCGATAAGGGCCTAACGATGTACTGTGTGCACAAGCAATGCTTTATAGGCTTTCGTATTTCTGCAGTGTAGGCTCCACAGTGCTCTCGGATTTTTGCTCTTGGAGTGATCGCTGAGTGCCTTCGGTACCGTTTGGCTTTTTGCTTCAACTCCCTTAGCTGCTGTGGCGGCCTGAACAACGCGTCATTCCAAGTCATAGGAATTTGATTATTTTGTGCGGAGAGGCCACGAAGCAGACTTGCTATGTCCATTTAGCGTTCTGGCTTGACCCGGTTACGTACTAGGCCAGTATTCTCCTTTTCGTTGTTCATGAACATGCTTCAGGGTTGCCACATACTGCTCTCTTTCAACTGCCCCTCCCCTTCCCCCATTCGTAAAAAAATATGTTCGGTGTTACCTCTACTCTAACTTCATCCTTAAAGCACAACAAAAAGTGAATAAATAAACGAGGCTCCTCCTCAACCTTTGATCATATCGTTCTGTGTGCGTAAGAATCCCGTCCTTCTGCACTCTATATTCCGTTCATCTGAAGTGGGCTTTCTACAGGTTATAACGAAGAAAATTATACTCAATGTCAGTGAGGCTTTGGATTCTGAGCTCCCGCTTACAGTCCCTAACCTTAATTCAGTTTTAGTTGGCTTCAATCCAAGTTATGCTCGATAAAGGTGGAAAGTTAGGGAAACCATTTTTAAGCACATCTGGTGGCTTTCGTGCAGTGTTTGTAGCTACACATATTTCATACGGACGCCATCTCGAAAGCGAAATATGTCCGACACCATTGCAACTTCCCCTCACGTCCGTGCTGTTCGTGCATGAACTCGTTTTCGTGCCGTAATATGGAATCTTATCAGCGCGCACAACCTTTATGTCGTTCATGGCGCCGTGTTTCTGTCTCCACAAGGAAGACCCCGAGGAATCCGGGCGGGAAAAAATGAATAGTAATAAGAAGTCAGCTGAAGCGAACGCGCTGAGGAAGTCGGTCAGCGCCGCGGCTTACCACCACCACGGCAAGGCGGCGGATCAGCGTGGCGCTGAGGATAGAAGCAGTAGAAGCGTCGGTGCGAGTGGGGCAGGCGTTGGTGGTGGGGGTGACGAGAGGGGTGGGCCCGCCGCCGTTTAAAGAGTCGTTCCTGCTTCTCTGCTCTGCTCCGGAGTGCCGTGAGTCGATAATAAAGGCCGACTCCGCCGGCTGCCGAATTACAGCACGCTCGCCACGGCGTAGCTAGCTAGCACCTCCTGTATAACAAGGGCATTTCAGAGGAAGTCGCGAACCGTGCCGCAGGTATAACACACACACGCACACACACATGGAGGCCGTGCGGCGGGGAAAAAAAAAAAGTGAGTCAGCATCACCGGAAAAGCGGTAAGAGAACGGAGTGCTAGGTGCAGTCACGCCGTGGCTTATATTTAGCAATCTTTTTTCTGATTTACGAGCCTCAAGTAAAAAAAAAAAGAAAAGGAAATTAAGAAGCGGGAGCAGGAGTCCGTCCCTGGGGCTCCTATTCAATGCCCTTCTCCCACTCTGTTCCTTTCATTCTTCGCCACCACGTCCGATCTTTTCCGTCTCGTTTTCCTTTTCGTTTATGTTTTATTCTTCTTTTCAAAACGTTCGCTGAATTCCGTTTCTTCGCGGCTTATGAGTGCCCCTCTCGGCGCGGAGAAAACGCTGCTCCGCCGGAAATGGTCCGTTGAACACGGAGCTAGACAGCGTCGGTGGCGGCCAGCACGCGATGCCAGACAACGTTACTGGATTCGTTGATGCCAGCCGCACGCTTCTTGCTATGTAGCCACGCGCGCACGTGCGGTGCGCGCGCTCTGCTTTGCAGTGCAGGTCACGCGAAGGCGTCTGTCGCAACTACGGATGCAAGCAAATGCACTGCCTGGTTGCACGGTGGTCTCGTGCGTCGCTCTTCCCCCTCATCTTGCTCGAGAAAACTATGACGCCGTCTTTCCGCTCTGTTCTTGTTGGAGCGCCGCGAACAAAAACCAACACATCCTTTCTCGCCGCGCCGCCGTAACTGCGGTAAACAGTTCCGCTTGTTCCCGGACAAATTGCCGTGCGCTGGTTTTGTCTATGCGGCGCCAGAAGAGCGTGTAACATGATTTTGTGCGTGTTGTAGCGGGTGCGTTGGTTTGCCGCATCGAAAGAACGATCGCGGATGGATTGCATAAAAGAAGGGTGGGCTCCAAGTTTGTGATATGACCTCTGTACAGTGCGAGCCTCGACTAGACTGTGAAGCTGGAACTATTATGCGCGTTCGTGTCTCTACATCGTCCATTAGGTTTTTACAGAGCACTGTCGACTCAAGCAGTGAAGGAGCAGCAATGGTGGACGGAAGCACACGCGATCTGACGTGATCTGGCGCTACCATGTGGCCAGGTACCACCTTTCCGGGGCGTTTCGGACGTAAAGACAGAAAACCTTAAACAGTGAACACGCTGGTTTGTTTGGTTTGCGTTATAGGGTTTAACGTTTCAAAGCGATTGACTCAGGTTATGACGGGTTCTTTAGTGGATGGCTCCGAAAATTTCTGCCGCCTGAGGTTATTTGAGTTGCACTGACATGGGGGCCTTGCTTTTCGCCTCCATCGAAAAGTGGCCGCCGCGGCCGGGATCGAACCAGCTCTTAGAAATCGGTCACCGTGGCGTGGTGAATACGCGTGTATGTACATGCATCGACAAGGTAAGTTGAAAATTTGCCTGAAGTGACGGAAAGTCAAAAACTACCAGTAGCTCCGTGCGGCACGAGAACATGTACCTACAGTGAGTGTAAATACTGACAGGAAAGTGCTGCCTGCGCCTTCTTTACCAGTGACGTTCCCAGGGTTAGCATTAAGACCTGCGAAGGCAAATTTACGAAACTATGCGTGGTAAGCAAAACACAATAAAAGTCTGCGATACGTGAAAGCGCTCTGATGCGGATAGTAAGAACCAGCTTATTTATGGACGTACACACTTGCCGTTAATTGCAACATCGGGGGTTTGCTGCATCACAAACATCAAATAATAATATTTAACATGTCCGTGTCGGGGAGGTTGAGAGAGCAACTCCGTATTATAACGGGTATGCTTATCTGAAGAGACTGCGAAGTGGCGCCAATTCGACAGATAGCTCCTCCCCTTGCGGTAAGTTAGCATGATCAAATCACAAAAGGTGTTTGCAATATGCCAAAACTAAGTTTTTAAACGCAGAATGAGGCTGCTAATTTATTTATTTATTTATTTATTTATT